>JAQFVV010001300.1:0-84056 GCA_028023455.1 Epiperipatus broadwayi | reverse complement strand
ATATATATTTCTAAACACATCTACCATAATTTTAAATAAATTTATTATAGATTCCCAGAATGGGATTCCATTATTTTATATTTCTGTAATTTAAAACAGAATAAAATGAGCTATAGATTTTTGACCTAGTAACAGTGCTGCTGGATAGCGTCAGTTAATTATCTTGCCTTTTGCCAGTTGGAAAAGCAGGAAGAAGGGATTTTTCGAGAATTAAATTCCCTTATTTCTATGTATGTTTTTTTTTATAGGTAAAATATTTATATAAAATAGTTGGTTACACAGGTTGGTCTCTATGCAGTATTAGATTATTTTAAGGCTATTTAATTATAATTCATTCATATCTAATGATTACTACAGATCTCGGGTTAATAAATATACGAATGCACAGGAGAGAAGAAATGTAAGTAAGAAAATACAAGCCGGATTATGGACACTCATATGCCTATTCCAACAAAGAATAAAAAGGGAAAATCAATACGTCCACATTTTGTGACCATATACTGATATGGAGATAGGATTTACAGAGAGTCAATGTGCCTGCCTCTACAGGTACCATGCAGGCTAACCTACTCTATCTCAGCCATGCTATCTGATTCACAAAGTATGCGAAACGGAAGCTATTCTGAAACACCAAATGAATGACCATTTTAGGTCTGTCCATGATACTCCAAGCATTCTTTATTAACCCGAGATCTTATAATCATTAAATATGAATGAATTATAATTAAATAGCCTTAAAATAATCTAATACTGCATAGAGACCAACCTGTGTAACCAACTATTTTATATAAATATTTTACCTATAAAAAAAAACATACATATAGAAATAAGGGAATTTAATTCTCGAAAAAATCCCTTCTTCCCTCTTTCCTAACTTAAAAAAAGGCAAGATAATTAACTGACGCTATCCAGCAGCACTGTTACTAGGTCAAAAATCTATAGCTCATTTTATTCTGTTTTAAATTACAGAAATATAAAATAATGGAATCCCATTCTGGGAATCTATAATAAATTTATTTAAAATTATGGTAGATGTGTTTAGAAATATATATATTCGACATAACCTCACTTGCGAAATAAAAGATCAAGATTATTTTATTTTAAAATTAATTCGTTCTTTGTTAACAATCCCATCCACTAATAAACATAATTTGCTCTTTTAGCAAATTACTCTCTTTGAGTCCCCGCGAGTGAAACCAGTTGAAATCAAAAAAAAAATCAAAGCATGAAATCTCATGCTAAGATTAATATAAAACAAATAAATAAATTCATAGTCAATCAATTAAAATATTAAAAATTATGGTGAGCTTGAGTTAATAAAATATTATAATTTAAAAGAAAAGGGTTAAAGAATCAGTTAAAAGTTTTACGAAAATACATTTATACTCTTACGATAATAGTTTCAAACATCTTGATGGAAGTATTCAAGCTCTTTGGCATTTTACTTTGAGGTTCCCTGTGATGAGTTCTGCAGGTGAATGTTGGTGGCAGATGGCTTCTTTGAAGGCAGGTTTGGACAGCAGCATAACAGAAGATTTCAGGTCTTAGGAAGGAAAGGGCAGTGATTTACCCTTTTTACTACTTGATCACCATGGCATGATTTTTAAAACTCTCTTTCTGTCTGTTCACTGTCTGGTTCTGGTCTCTCTCTAGTCTCTTTTCTTTCTCAAAAAGACCACTATTTATCACTTCCTACTCATATTCGATTTCTGCTGCCTCAGGTCATTTTCAATTTTAAAAACAATCCAAATCATTCTTTTATTCTAATTTTAGAAAGTTTGTACCTCAATAAGGATCAATAGATTTTAATATAATGTTATGTTCATTTTTATTCTAGATAACAATGTAGAATCTCTACTAATTAATGAATAGAGATTCCACAGTGAATGGATTTTTGGTAATTTATCAATGCTTTTAATTTAAACATTTATTTTAAACTTCTTATCGAGGTACAAATCTTTTCAAAATGCCATCTTGAATTCTTGAACTAAAAATAAAGCATTTTAAACATACATATCTAAAATATATATAAAAAAATTCAAAGTTAATTATTTCAATTCTTTCTTCTTTTAATAATATAAATGGAATAACAGTGTTACTACAATTATATATATATATGATCCAAAATAAATTATAGGATTTATTCAGGATAGTTAAAAAATGTTTAAAAAATGTTTTTTTAGAATAATAAAAAAAGCAAATGTTAGTAAAATAAATAATTAGGTGGGTCAGACTGTGAAATGGCAAATCTGAATCAGATTTACCATTTCACACTCCTGCACTTCACGAAAAAAATAAATCTATATATATACATTTTTAACACATACAAAAATTTTTAAAACTTTCCAGGTCACAGAGTCCCAACCAGCTATTTCTCACCCTGCCTAGTCATTGATTATAATCTGAAATGCCCTATTTGTTTGAATTAGGCATTTCTTTTAAACCTGTATACATGCCAAATTCTTTTCCATCTCTTAGTCCATTTGCAAATTCCTGTTATTCACAAAATATCAATTTGGATTAAATACTTTGTCCTATCTTCTTGGATCTGGTGGGACATAAGGCTTTAACTACCTGGCATTAAAAGTTCCTCTATTTTCTTGTTCTCCTTCTAATAAAAATGCATTCTCCTGACATTTTCTTTGGATCTTGTAAGGACCATGGTAGAGTGGGAAGAATTTTTTGAATTCCTTCTTGGTCGCATTACTTGTTTTGGTGCTCTAAGCCACACCATATCCCTTTCTTGAAATTTCTGGGTGAATTGTGATATCTTTTCATTCTTTCCCAGGCCATCCTTTCTATACAGGCACGTGCATCCTTTTGGTCCTTTTCAGGGTGGATAACCAGATCTTTTGGCTGAATTTTACAAAATATTTCGGAGTACGGTTTTCCATAGTGGAGCCTTTTGGGGTGAATCCTGTAGACTCGTTCAAGGTATGGTTGATATAGCCCACAATTTTGTCAGTTCTTCTTACCCATCCCCAATGATCATGAGACATGTACATGCAGAAGAGCCTGTTAATTTCTCTCATGATCCTTTCACACGGATTAGATCGAGGATTTCTAACAGATGTTAACTGGTGATGTAGTCCTTGTTTCTCGATCCATCTAGTCCACTCCTTTGAAGTAAATGCAGTCCCATGGTCTAATAGGATTACTTCTGGCATTCCTATTTCCAGAAATTGCTTTTGTTGGAGCACGTGAATAGCATTTCTCGAATCTGCAGCTCTTACAGGGTATGCCCATACATACTTTGAAAATACATTATATGTAACAAGCAAGTACTGAAACTGTTGAAATGACAGCAATGGCCCATGGTGGTCCATGGCAAGCAGTTCATTTGGTTTTGTTACAGTAATGGGATGGAGGTGTCCCACATAGGACCTGTTTGGGTGTTTATTCTGAGCACATTTGGTGCACCTCCTGAGGATGAGAAGGATTTGTGCATATAGACCGGACCAATATAACTGTCGCCTAATAGCTTCTTCAGTTTTCTGAGGCCCGTAGTGCCCAATATTCTCATGCACATGTTGTATGATTTTTGTACTCAATTCTGTGGGAATTATTATTTTTCATGGGCTATCTCGTTCTTTTGTTTTAATTTGTAGTATGTCATCTCTAAGTCAGTACTGTGAATGTCTTTTCTGAAAATGTTTACTTCTCTCATGCAAATCCTTTTTCAGCTCAGTGATTATTTGTCCATATTGCTTTTCAGCTTGTTGCCAATATGCTAGGTCCTGCAGTTCATCCTCAATAGTAGTTTCCTTCCAGGCTACCATAATCTGGGCAGTTTGATCATGCAGTTCAGGGTTCTAAGGGTTCATCAGTATTGGGTAATGGCTTAAAATGTCAGCCACCATATTTTCTGGTTCTGGACAGTAGACTACACTATACCTGAATTTCTGTAGGGTCAAACTCCAATGAATGAGCCAGGCATTTGTGAGGAAACTCTTGTTTAAAAATTCCAAGCACCTATGGTCGGTAATGATGATTACTTCAGACCCCAGGAGGAATTGCTTAAATTTTTGACAAGCCCGCACAATAGTGAGTGATTCTTGTTTCGTTGTGGTATAGTTTACCTCAGCCCCTTTTAAAGTTTGCCTGATAAAATAGAGAACTTGGTGTTGTCCCCTTTTGCCCACTTGAAATAACACAGTGCCCTTAAACCTCTCTTATTACTGTCAGTTTTGACATAGAAGGGGCAGATAAAATCTGGGTGGTGGAGCATTACGGATTGTAAAAACTTATTTTTGATTTCTTGAAGGTCCTGATCATGAGTGGTGGTCCATACCCATCTCTTATTTTTATGTAAAAGATCTATTGAATGAGTTGTTCCCAATGCAAACCTGGGGTAGAATTTATGATAGAAATTACATAACCCCAGGAAAGAATGGACTTGCTTGCGGGTGGTTGGGGTTGGGAATTTCTCAATAGCTTTGATTTTTTCAGGGTGATGTTTTATTCCATCTGCACTAATGATGTGACCCAAGAATGAGATTTCTTTCAGGGCAAAGTGGCTCTTTTCCAAATTAATGGAGATGTTTTCACACTCACACTCCTTAAAAAATAGGTCTAAGTGCTTAATGTGTTCCTCCATGTCCTTGAAGCTATTACAATATCATCAATGTAGCAAACCATATGGTCTAGCAATTCCTCTGAGAGTACTTGTTTGAGACAGGCATCAATCCTCACTATGGTTTATTCGAATGAAAGGTACCCTCTTGAATACATGGCTTTGGTGAATTTATCCCAAGCAGTATGTTTAGGATCTCTTAGATCAAAGAATTAATCTGTGCTTGCATTTAAATCAAAGGGAGTGAAAAAAAATAGTCTTTCCAGCCTTGATATGAAGACTATTTGGATAGGTGTGGGGATGTCTTTCTCTGGTATGGTCATGCTGTTCAATTTATGAGCATCAAGGCACAAATGAAGGTCACACTCCTTTCCCTTATGACAACTAAGGATTGTTATGAGGGGATGAGGTCCGTTCGTGATTCCCAATTCCATCATCTATTTAATTTGACTCCCACCTCTTCTTTGTATTGAAGGAAGTTGGAGTGCAGATTTTGGATTAGGCATATGGTTCCTCTTTTAATCTAAATGTAGTGAAATAAACCTTTGATTTTGACCTGGAACTAAATATCTTGGAATAATTTTCCAACATTTCTTTAATTTGGTTCCTGTCTCTGGGATTGGCAATCACTGCTTCTTGTACCTTTGTCAAGATCAATTCCGGGTCAAGTTGAATGATACAGCTGCGGTTATCCACCTGATTCTTCTGGGTGTCCTGAAATTTCACAGCCCCTTGCTTTATGTAACAGGTCCTTCAGGAGTAATCAATGATGCCTTCATGTTGTATTAAAAAATCTGATCCCAACACCATGTCATAAATGAGTCCATCCATGACTAAAAAGGCATGTCCTAAAGATATTTGATATTTGATTTATTCTCACCTCCAACCATATTTGGAAATTTTCACTCATTGATTTACATCCATTTGATGGAGTTAGGCCAATGGGCCATGTTGGGAGCTTCATGAATTATTTTAATCTCTTCATGTTTTCAAACCAAGCTTTTGATATCAGGGATACTTGGCTTCCGAATCCATTAATGCTTGCACTCTCTCGGTCTCAACTGTTATCTGCACAATTGGGAAGAGATTTCCCATGCTATTGTTCCTGAATCTATCTCCTTTGTGGATGATTGTGGTTCTTGGATTTTCCTCAGTTATTGGTCTTGACTGTTATCTGCACAATTGGGAAGAGATTTTCTATGTTATTGTTCCTGGATCTATCTCCTTTGTGGATGATTGTGGTTCTTGGATTTTCCTCAGTTATTTCTATTTTTTTTCAGGTTACATTGACCTTTTTGTTCCACTCCTGTGTCTTTATCACTAATAGAGGTTAAAAATCTTCCCATCTCAGGGATGGGATGGTGTCAATTTGGCAGCTTAACATCATCCTTTGGACCCATATGAGCATATTGTTCTTTATAATGCATATAATGCATGCATCAGAGTACATGAAGGCAGTTAGGGTTTGAAACTTTGCCACTTGTTTAAAGAAAATTGGGTGAAAGTTCCTTGCTTTCGGCTACCTTGATATTTTTCAGCTGTCAAAGTCTGAATCATATCTTCTTGGCGCTCCTCAGCTCCAAAATTGCCCTATCATGGCTTGTTCATATTCTTTTAAGTTTTTGGGTTTTTGTGCTAATGACCTCCACCAATCCCTTCACAGTGTTTTTCAAATAATGGCTCACCAACAGCCACTTTCTCAGCCTCATCCATTGTACTTAAACATGGAACACTTCCCTCAGGCTTTCTATGTGCTCTATTGGATTCCCTCTGGGCTCACCTTGGAACTCCTGGATATGGATCTGTTGGAATGTCAATGATGGTCCCTGTGGGCTGCTTGAAGTGGTTTGAACTTTATTGTTGGTGGTCTTCTCATTAGCCTCTGTTTTTGCGATCGGGCTATTCTTTGACCCACGGGCTTCTTGATGCTTTTGCATTGTTCTCTTCAATTCCATACCTCATTGTTGCCATAATGCTGTTCATCATCATCTTTGAATTTTCCATCATTAAAAAAACATCATCTCAGACATCATCTTCTTCTTCTGCATTTTTTCTGTTTCTCATCCACCTGTCCTTCTTTTTGTGGAATCTATCTAAAACAGAAAATCTTTTTATTTAAAAAATTATTATTATTATTATTTTTATTGGTTGGTTATACTTCATCTTATAAAGGTAATTTTTGGAAATTTTATTCTAAGACTGCTCAGTTTCTCTTCTTAATTTTATTGTGGGAAAAATTCTAATTTATATATATATATCAATGACTTTGACTGGTTACATCTTCCTTCCCTCCTAAAACATCTCTCATCCTACTACTACCTGTTTCCCCTTTTTAATTCATCTCCTGCTTTGTTTACTGCCCTTTGGGGTTATAAAATTATTTGCCACTCAGCTATTTTCTTAATGGGGAAAAATTTTTTTAGCAAAAACTTGAACTATTTTCCCTACATGAAACAAAACAAATTTATTCTTTTATCTTGGTTTTATGTTAAAAAAAATTTATTATTTTTATCTCTGGTTGCTCTCATGGGCCTGAGAAAGATTTCACCCATTTGATCATGCATCACGTGGTTAATAACAAATGGTTTACATGATTTAATTTAACATTTAAGTTGTCACTGACTCTTTTAACCAATTTCATTCTTCCAGGTTCGAATCTTAAATAAACACTATTTTGTGTTTGAAAATATTTAATTAAACTATTGGCAAATTTTTTTGTAAGAGCGTCAGCCAATAGAATATATATATGCTTTATTATTAACAATTTATTCACCCAAGTCTCTTTTAACAAACATTTGTTGCTATTACACAATTTACATTTAGTTATTTTTTTTTTATATCACAATATTTTACAGACTCTGAATATTTATTTATACATCAAAACATACCGTATTTGGTTTATTTCTCTCTTACATTTTACACATAAAGAAAAATCACAGATAGAAAAAAAAATCTCATATACTTTCCTTTCTATTTTGAGTCTGTATACATATATCACTTTTAATTCTGGGTACCAGCTATTTGTGGACCCATTATTATTATTCTCTACCACAACATACAGCCAAAAAATACATGTGTATTTCACACACTTCACTTTATCAACATATTTATCATGGTGTAGGTATTTATCTAAAATCCCCACCATTTTTGAGCATCAAAACTCAAGGGAAATTTTTTTTTACACATATACCTTATTAACTACTGTGTCAAAAAGCATAACAAAAAAACACATTATATACATTAAACATTATTCAGGGTTTTACAGTGTGTGCAAAACATCATACAAACTCTGAAAAATTCTTACATATATTTATTATTTAGTGCTATCTTAAAAAAAAACCTTATATATAAAATGCTTAACATTATACAGGATGTGGGAATATCTAATAGCACCATTGATGGGGCATCCAAAACTCTGGAAAAAAATACATGTACCAGTCGAAAAACACACATCGATCCAACAAACCCCTGAATACAGGTAAAGTACCTCAAGTCCGACCATGTACAAGATATATAAATCAGGTACATCATGAATTCTGCCCTATTTACCTATATCCCCAGGTCAAAGATCTAATCAATAGCCTTTCTCGACGATACGATCGAATTCCTTTACTTTCACCGTCCCAGCAGCTGGGTCTTAAAGCATGAGATTCAATTTAATTATATATTTTAGTGAGAACTTGGGTGATTGGTTGATAGGTATATTTAAAAATCAAAATTTATTTAAAATAAAAGTAAATAAAATGATTTGAAGAACACTGGAAGTTTGGTTTTAGTTATATATATATTTAAAAATCATTTAGCATTTTACATTAGTTTAACTCAAGCTCTAAAAACAAAAATACAATTTTTAAATTAACTTTATAATTATATGAGTTCATGACGACTTTATTTATATTAGCAGTTAACATTGACATTATTGAGTTTGTACAATTTATTTTGTGAAGTTTATACACCTTTACTTTTGTTTACATTTATTCTCCTTTTAAAATAACAAAAATGATCTTATAATTAAATGATCACGGATCTTAAAATTATCCATGCACATTTAGTACAAGCTTCTAATACAGCAGTAGGTCTAAACATCTGCCTTATTGATGTATATAAAGAATAACTGTTTTATTGCTTTTTTTTACAAAAAAGATTTTTAAAAAACAAAACATTCTATTTAAAAACAGGTATCAAGGAAATAATTACAATAAGATTTAAATAAAACATTTTCTATTGAAAAGACATTAATTAAATAAATGATCATAATAAGACTAATTTGATGTCTTACTCCATTAACATATAAAAGAAAAATTGATTTTATTTCTCTTTATAAAAATAATAATTCAGATTTCAAATGACTAATGTTTGATGACATTAGTGGACCTTGCTGGAATAGCTTATAACTAACTTTACAGTGATTAAAACTGTAAGCTGTTATAACAAAAAAAAAAAAAAATAGAACAGTTAATTATCAAGCAAACAAGCCACTTTAGTTGGACTTACAACTAAAATCAAACCTATAAGAACTATATCGTGAATTAGCCAAAACCAAACAATTTTAACTAATTACGAAAACTAATAAAAGTATTGATTACTCAAATTGAAGATCCTTTCATAGAATCAATTCCCTATGGCTTACATATTAGATAGGCAAAAGAAAAACAGAACAATATCGGGTTAATAAATATACGAATGCAAAGGAGAAAAGAAATGTAAATAAGAACATATGGGCCGGATTACGGACACTTGTATGCTTATTCCAATGAAGAATAAAGGGAAATCGATACATCCACATGTTGTGTCCATATACCGATAGGAGATAGGATTTACGGAGAGCCAACATGCCCGCCTATATGAGTATCATGCCGGAAAACCCATTCTATCTCAGCTATGCTATCCGATTCACAGATGTATGCAAAAGCGGAAGCTAACTCCGAAACACCAAATGAATGACCGTTTTAGGTCTGTCCATGATACTCCAAGCATTCTTTATTAACCCGAGATCTTATAATCATTAAATATGAATGAATTATAATTAAATAGCCTTAAAATGATCTAATACTGCATAGATACCAACCTGCGTAACCAACTATTTTATATAAATATTTAACCTACAAAAAAAACATACATATAGAAATAAGGGAATTTAATTCTCGAAAAAATCCCCCCTTCCCTCTTTCCTAACTTAAAAAAAAGGCAAGATAATTAACTGACGCTATCCAGCGGCGCTGTTACTAGGTCAAAATCTATAGCATATTACTTTTTGTTTTGAATTGCAGAAAGATAAAATAATAGAATCGCATTCAGGGAAATCTATAATAAACTATTTAAAAAAATACGGTAAGCTTTATTTTGAAATATATATATATTAGACATAACTTCACTTGTGAAATAAAAATAGATCAAAATTATTTTATTTTAAAATTAAATCATTCTTTGTTAACGTTCCCGTCCACTAATAAACATAATTTGCTCTTTTCACAAATTACTCTCTTTGAGTCCCCGCGAGTGAAACCAGTCAAAATAAAAAAAAAAAATCAAAGCATGAAATCTCATGCTAAGATTAATATAAAACAAATAAATAAATTCATAGTCAATCAATCAAAATATTAAAAATTATGGTGAGTTAATGAAATATTATAATTTTAAAAAAAAGGGTCAAAGAATCAGTTAAAAGCTTTACGAAAATACATTTATACTCTTACGATAATAGTTTCAAACATCTTGATGGAAGTATTCAAACTCTTCGGCATTTTCCTTGGAGTTCCTCAGGATGAGTTCTGTGGGAGAATGTTGGTGGCAGATGGCTTCTTTGAAGGCAGGTAGACAGCAGCATAACGGAAGATTTTAGGTCTCAGGAAGGAAAGGGCAGTGATTTACCCTTTTTACTACTCAATCATCATGGCATGGAGATTTCTACAACTCTCTTTCTGTCTGTTCTCTGTCTGTGTCCGGTCTTCTTGTCTATCTAAAAAGGATCACTATTTATAACTTCCTATTCGTATTCAATTTCTGCTGCCTCAGGTGATTTTCAATTTTAAAAACAATAGAAATCATTCTTTTATTCTAATTTTAGAAAGTTTGTACCTCGATAAGGATCAATAGATTTTAGTATAATTTTATGTTAGTTTTTAATTTAGATAACGATGTAGAATCTCTACTAATTAATGAATAGAGATTCCATAGTGAATGGATTTTGATAATTTATCAATGCTTTTAATTTAAACATTTATTTTAAACTTCTTATCGAGGTACAAATCTTTCCAAAAGGCCATCTTGGATTCTTGAACTAAAAATAAAGCATTTTAAACATACATATATAAAAAAAATTCAAAATTTATTACTTGAATTTTTTTCTTTTTAATAATAAAAATGGAATAACAATGTTAGTACAATTATATATATATGATCCAAAATAAATTTTAGGATTTATTCAGGATAGTTAAAAAAATGTTAAAAATATTTTTTTTTTTAGAATAATAAAAAAGCAAACATTAATAACATAAATAATTAGATGGATCAGACTGTGAAACGGCAAATCTGAATCAGATTTACCATTTCAATATACTTTCATAAAAATAATCCTTTGGTCAATGCATAATCTATAATAAGTTAAACACATATTTTCTTATGCATATTCAAATCTCTATGCACAATATGTTAAGTCTTTGGCCAAAGTCGATTAAGTTTACTTCAATCAAGCAAAAACACTTAAAATGATAGAAACTTTACTGGACTATGTAGTCTGCCTTAACACAATTTTCTATCATTTGAATATTTGGATACATCATAAAATTTAATGAAATCCATTAAGATATAACTTTATATTACTTATCTTAGCAGTGGTCGTATACCTAGTAGCAACAGATTAAGCACAAAATTATAAGATGAAGAAAGTTTTTACCATTATTACTTTGCAAATTTCATGATAATATATTTGCAGTAAAAAATTATCTAGATCTAGTTACAGGTTTTATCTATGCTGCAGATCTTTACATAAATATGTGTAAGTAAAATAAAACATTACTATTGTTTATTAATAGATTCAGGTCTTGCTATAAATTATGTCATTGTTTTTGGATTTTTTGATCAAATTATATTATTATTAAATAAAAATTAATATAACTTTCGAATTAATTTTTGTTTTTTCAGAAATCTTGACATTTCTATTTACATTGCTTATAAATAACATTCAGTTAATTATATATATATATAAAAAAAGAATACAATACTCCTAAGGAAATATTCTTGAACTATGTAACTGAGATGCACAGTGATATCCAATCTACAGTATAATGCAATTGTCAGGGATACTTTAAAATCAGCGCAACTTTCTAATTTTAATTAAATAAGTTACTTTAATTGAATAACTTGCAATTACAGTCATTATTTAAAATCCTGAAAACTTTCAGCTGAAACTTTGTCTCTTTGTTTGCAAAATCTTTGCACATCCATGACATATTAATAATGTAAAAATACCACTACTTTAAAAGATAGCTCTAATCTCAAAATGTATTAAAATTTATGAAATAATTCTAAATCCAAAATAAAAAATAAATTATATTCTTATAGAGAAAGCAAAGAATGGCAACATTCTATTATCTTATTATTTGTTTATTAATACTGTTGTAATTATTAAAAAAAAAACTACTTTAATTTCTCTTAATTTAGATTTGCAATGCACATTTTAATTTTGCTTTGGAATGATGATATGTAGTGAATTTGAGTTCTGTAAATTAAATAACAAAGCATGGACTGTGCAATGTATCACTGTTAGTTTTATTTCACAAAGATTTTTTGGTATGGTGGTTATATAATAATGCCAGTTGTGTGGTATTCAAATCCATGAGAGAAATAAGATTTTTCATATATTTAAAGACTATCTAAATAAGCTCAAAATTTCTCTCATATACTGGATTGTGGCAAATCTATCTAATCATAATCATAACTTAGAAGTTACTCAAAAGTATGGTTATTCTAAAATCAAAAGAAAAAAAGCAAAAAAATTAATCTTACACTACCATAAACACATCCACATATGTTACACAATGATATTTTAGGCATTTTACTGGACCTCTTCCAATGTTGACTTAACTCCTGACATAATCTTTTTTATGACAAACATCAATGAATTGTCAAATTGAAATTTTTTATTATATTCTATCATCACACATCCTTCAATCAACATAATAACTATTGTTATAAAAATTACCTGAGATATGCTTTAAAAAACCTCAGAGATTATCTTCATAATTCTGCCTCTGTCATGAAAATCATATTCATTAATAATTACTACTTAAAGTAATCCCTTACCATTCATTCACATCAATTTCCCAATCCAAGATACTTAAAAGAATAAATTCAAAAACTGAAGAACGTATCAATTGATCTTATTACCTGCTATCACATTTTCAAAATCTTAAGAGTGTTCTTGAATGAATTTTTTCCAATGCCTTCAATTCCATTAAAAAAAATTTCAGAATAATATTTATAACACTAAGATGGAATCATTTATTTTTTATTTGATTAGAGATTAGACAACCATCTGATTTCTTCTTTTAAAACTGTTTTTTCTGTGAAAAAATTTCAAATATCTATGTAAGTTTGATGATGTTACTTTAATCCATGTAAAAAACATAGTATAAAAATTGTTCTATCCAGCTTTTTGAGTTATCAATTGCTCATTCTAAAATTCATTGTTGTCTTCTAATTCCTTTAATAATCTTGGGGTTTTTTTTTTGTAAAAGTACTCCAAATTTTGTTAACTGATGATCTCTGGAGAAAGAAATTAGAATGAATAATTGATATACTTCTTAGATTTTCTTCTCATATGGAATGCCATAATTTTATGATTTTGGAAAATTTGGATGTACAAATAATAATAGTTTGAGCTTTTTGTTCTATTTTGTCCTTGTTTTTAAAAATAGTGGTAACAATTAATGTGGATAAACTCATAAAAAACAGATGTCATGATATCCTTCTCTTTTTAGTTGCATATATTTTGCTTTCCCAGTTCAGAGATTTTCTTGATATTTTTTTTCATAGTCATATTAGTTGCTGCCATGATTTTAATTAAAAATGTATGACAACAATAAACTTTTAAACAAAATTTCTAGAAAAAAATGCATCTTTTATGTCCAAAAGTACAGCAAAATAAATAAGAAAGTAAAAGTAAACCAGGAGTTAACACTTTTTTGTTTTCCTCCGTGCAACTGTTTTTCATTGCACTGAAATAACCTCCATACTGAAGTTTTTTTTAAAATATATATTATTAAATTATATTACTTTAATGAAATTATTTAAAATGTAAAAAAATGTTTAATAACAACTTATATAATTAATCATATAGAGTTATTATTTATCATTACTGTAAGAATAGCAAAACTAGCATACTGTGCATTACGAAAACTTAATTGTAGTTAATATCAAAAAAAAAATCCTGTCATATTAAAAAAAAAAGAAAAAAGGTATCTAATGCATACTGTGTTTGAATATTGTAATAAATATTTAAGTCTTTTTTTTTACAATATGTACTATGCAGATCTAAATAAACTGCACTTTATATACAAATACACTAGCTGTGACATTTTTTTTGACACAAGATGTTGTTACACTTTATTAAATATGGTAGTCCTTTTTCTTGTAAATGACTTTTAAAATGTTCAACTATTTATTATAATTCTGAAGGTAGAGATAGGAACTATTTAAATAAATATTAAACATATGAATCTTTTTCACATTATTTGTATTGCATTTTTGTCATACAAAGTTTATTATTAATCCCATAATGTATGCAATTTTGGTCACCTTTTATTATCTGAACAATTTGATATGACTGAATACTTTAGCCAATATTTACACTACGCAACTTAAAATTGAGTATTAATAGTATATGATCAAAATTTATTTTTAGTTTTATGCTGAATAAAATTTTCATTTTTTCTCCCATTTTATATTTTTAAAACAATTATAATAGTGTCCACAATTCTAAAACAAATTATGAGATGTTTTAAAAATGAGAAAATATATTATTATTTTTAATTTAGATTTAGTAATATTTGATCATACAAGGTTCATTATTATACAATCTTTTTTTTTTCAAAATAACAATTACAATAATTAAATTACAATACGATGATCATAATCTTTGCCCACAAGCAAAGTACTCTTAGTAAAAAATTTAATACATAAAAGTGAGTAAATATAGTGTGCAGTTTTTAAAATAATGTACACATTTTAAAATTTAATACCATATTAATATATTTAGTTGTTGTATGTCATTAAAATATAAGTTTAATTATTTATTATACTGGATGAAACTTTTTTTTTTTTAGTTTTTTAATCATTAACAATGAAAATCTTTACTTTAGATATGTCTTTTATGAAATACTGATGACTCACAATGGTGCTCAATGAAAATTAAATAAAATAAGTTTATAATCAACATATTATATACAGCACTAATATTGTGTACTGTATTGAGTATTATGAATAAACTCTGTACTGTCCAATTTCGGCATGAAAATTGCTATTTTGCTTTTGGATGACATAATGTTAATAATTATCCTATGACATAATCAGTCTTGCAAAATAGCTGCCAAATTTTTATTTTTATTTTTTTAAAGATCATTGTAGTGAATAATCAATTCTAAATCAATATAGTAGATACAAATTGGTGATGATTGCTATTGTGAATCCTCACATAAAAATCAAGAGCTAAGCAGGGTATATGTATATAGTTAATAAGGCATTGTAAAAATAAATAAAGTTTATAATAGTCCTGGTATATCAAGGGATTCACCATTCCTATTTCATTAACTCATAAATTGGAAAAAGTATAAACAAAAAATTTAAAAATTCATAAATGCACAGTCACTTAGAATGAGTATCATCATGAATTACTTTTAAACTAGTCATTTCATATCTTGAGCACTCAGATAACTCTCCTTATCTTTCTCTTTCTCTCCTCAGATTCATCCTTATCTTGCTCTTTTTTCACAATTGTATTATTCTTCAGTTAATTATGTTTATTGATATCTAAATGTGTATAATGATAGGGTGTGTGTATACTGGGTTTATGTGATGTGATGCACTGTGACATCTCCTTATATGGAGTCAGGATTCTCTCATCCACTATGCCCAGAGAAACCTGTTAGCCACTTTACGTTCCCTTTCCAATCCTCACACTAAGTTTTCTCATAATCTGATCCATCCTATTTCCACAGCCTGAAATGTAGTTTACATTGGGTAATCTATGGGAGCGTTTTGAGAACCAAAAACCAAAGAATAAGGACGAACTATTATAGATATATGTTAAAAGTCAGGTTAATATGCAAGCGTGTACGTGTTTGTTTGTTTTTTTAAAAATATTGCAACTGATAGCAGACATCTGCTGCAATCTATTAATATTCAGTAAATTAAATTTCAAAAGCAGCAACTTACTATTTTTGTAGTAAAATTTGTTTTGTAAATACCAGGAGTAAAATTAGAACAAAGAATAATTTTGACATTTAAGCATCTAATATTAATCATCCAAATACTGCAAAAAAGCTGTCATGTGAAATAACAGACAATTAGTGATTTACTTAGTAAAAACGGTATACAGACTTGCAGTAAGGTTTCAACTTTTTAAATGAAAAAATCTTTCGAAGCTTTTCTATTTACTTTAAATTTTCTTCAATCGCACTACAGGTTTTATTATTACAAGAAATACATAAATCAGCACTTTAAATGGAGAATATTACCATAAAAAATAAAATAGCATTGCTTCTAAAATTTAAAATATCATAAGAGAATAGTAAGTACTATTAATTATAACACATACTTTTTTAAAAAAATATAATAAAATAGACAAATTATGAAAAACAATTTACAAAAAAAAAAAGTCAATAACTAAACTATCGCACACATATGTGTGCGGATGTGCATATAATGGATTAAAATATACCAATTGTGTAGAGGTGTATGCGTGCATAAATAAGTGAATTAAAATATGGATAAGAGCAATACAGAGACTTCAAACCACTCAAAGAAGTATGGAGAGATGCATGTTGGGAGTAACAAGAAGAGATCGAAAACGCAATGTATGGGTAAGAGAACAAACAGGTGTTACTGAACCTCATTGAAAAAATTAAAAGACTGAAGTGGAGTTGGGCTGGACATATTGCTAGAAGAGATGATAATAGATGGACAATTGAAATTTTAAGCTGGAGTCCACGAAATTGTAAAAGACCCAGAAAGAGACCACATGTGAGATGGATGGATGAAATATGAAAGTGTGCAGGGGTGATGTAGAGAATTGAAGCTAAAGATCGGAAAAGATGGATTGAACTTGGAGAGCCCTTTATCCTGCAGTGGATTGATATGGTTGATGGTGATGATGATATTTGTGCATGTATAATCCTTTATAATGTGGTAGTTAATACAGTATACATTTACATCAAAAGGAAAAAAAATGATGCAGAGTATTTCTTCAAGAATGTTACTCCTTGACTAAAAAATATTAATATTTTGCCTTTTTCTAACCCACTGTCAATTATTGGAAAGATCTAATAATATTTGAGCAACAAAATTGCAAGCTATGAATCAATTAAACAATATTGGTTTCTTAAGTTAGTAATTGGAATAAAAAAATAAAAAGATTAATAATTATCAAATGTTTTGTTATTTGAAAGATCTTCTGACATTTACTAGAAGTGTTAGTTTGACCTTCAATTCAAGGTTTAATTCTTGAATTCATCAGACCACCACTATGCTAAACTACACAGAGCAAGTGTATGTTTGCTATTGCAAAGTGACTTCTTAACTCCTTTATTCTACAAATAGATCTTTATAATCAATGTATTTTTTTTACTTCTTTTTAATGGTAGCTTTAATATTCAAACTCCTATATAAAAGAATTTCTTCTTTTTTTCTCTTATACAAGATAAAAAAAATTATGAGACATGAGTTCAAGAGAACTGAGGATCTTAGATTAAAATAAATGAGACAAGATGCATAATCAGTGGGTGAAAAGACTTTTACCAGAATGCCAGCTTAAAATGTATAATACTGGATTTTTTTATTGCAAATCTGTTGTACATAGACAATATTAAGATTTCATATAAATTATACATTATTGAAAGGAGGTAAGTATCTACTTCATTTCATACATATTTCTGGAATTAATTTTTAATAAATCCTATACAGTATGTCCCAGTGAAAAAAAGACTGGCTACCTACAACAATATCTGTGAATCAACATATAATTTATCACAAAAATTTAAGGCCCTAGCATGTCTGGGTTATGAGTAACAACATCAAATGTGGCAATTTTTTACCTTCATCCATAATGGAACAATGTTCTACATTAAATTTTGTTTTAAATTGTGCAAAACTGCTACTGAAATATTTGAAATGATTCCAAATATGTATGAAAAAAAAGAAATGAGTTATAAGAATGTTTTCAAATGGTTTGCAAGATTTTGTGATGGCAGAGAAAGCACAGAAAACAATCTGCAAAGGTACAAAACATACTATCACATTTCATAGATCATGGTAATGGCATAAATAGAACCTTCAACTTTTTATGTTGAATAGCTAAACTATGTTATTACATAATGTGTAGAAGAGAACTAATCATCTTTTCAATGAGACAATTGTGTTTGTTGAGAATTATTTCATTTTTCAATACTATATTTAATAAGTTGAATGATTTATTGGGAGCAGTTCATAATTTTAAGCAACAAAAATGATATAGAGAAACAATTTATAGATCTTGAGTTCCAGAATGAACTACTCTAACAGTGCACACATGGGACAATAATAAATCTATGAAAAGCATTCTAAAAACATATCAACTAATCCTATTTGTATTCAACATTAATGTTAGATTTTCTTTTATAGATTATGTTTGTACAAAATATGCTAACAAAAAATCATTTCTCAACCCAGATGTTTATTAACAAGTTTTGAAAATAATTCTAAGATCTCTAAACCAATTAAATTAAACAACTAAAATAAAGTTGTTGTTTGTTTTTTTTCTCAATGATGAAAGTTTATTCGTCAAAAAAAAGATACAAATACAGTTAAATAAGAGGTTTACAAAGAATTGTAAAAATGAAATTCAGGAGCAACATGGTAAAAGGGGAAGGATACATATGAAAAAGGAAAGGGATGTGGAAAGGGTGTATATTAACAATTAGGAATTATTTATAAGGTCTAGCATTCAAATATGAATAGTATTTTAGGAGTACAATATTGAGAAATCCAATTTGTGATGGATAAGTTGAGAATAGGAAAACACTTGGAGATAACAACATAGGAAATAATAATAAAGTTTTATAATCAAACTTTCATACATCAGTCACTGTGTCAAGCAAAATGTTTATGATAGATATAAAGCATAACTGTAAATAAACTGAGACCAAAAAAAATAATTACAATGCTACTTACTATCCACCTCTATTAAATTTAACACTTTTATAAAAATATTAATAACAAAATATATAATAGTTTCCTGGTATGTACTTTTCAATTTGCAGGTATATTATTTTAAAATCATTTCAAAATGCCATTGATTTTCAATAGTAATTTTTAACAGTTCCAAATCAACTAAACATTAAAACTGAGTAAACTAAATCAAAATTAATACTTAATAACATAAAAATATAGACAACAGTTTGGAAAATGAAAATGTTTTGCATATTCCTTCCAAACAAAATATACTTTGATAAAGTTATATAAGTGTGTACACAAATATCAAATTAATGTATAATCAAAACTATTACAAAAAATATCAAGCTGTAGCATGGACACGGAACTTTAGATGTTTGACAACTCTAACTCACCTGACAAGTAAAAGTTGTTCAAAAAATGTATGGATAGTGCTCTGAATTTTTGCGTTGGTGGACAATTGTGATATGGTGGAGTTGATATAAAAACTAAAAAAAACTTGAGAATATTCAACAATTGCTTAAATATTCCAAGATAATATAAAAAACAAAAATACACATGCATAAAAATATTCTGCTAATGACATAAAATTTCTATTGAATAACAAGTGCATTTGTAAGTATATTTGAATGATATGTGTGTGTTATATACATGTGTTATTTTCATTACCAGTCATACACATTTGCATACAAATATATATATATATAGTAATCAGAATTACCACATATGTAACTAAAAAATGAAAATATAATTGTAAAATTAAACTATCCCAATAAGACAGTTAGTGCCAAGAAATGATGAGAAGTATATAAGGTTTCATGATGAATGAGTTCTATGCTAATCTGAGTGAAAATAAAATAAAAGTGGAAAAGGAATAAACATAGACAGCAAAAGATAATGATGATCAGACATTTCTAATTGATTATTCATAGTTAACCTTCAGCATTCTACAGTCCATGAATTGTGGACCTGTTGGTAACTTGTATTCTACAAATGTCCTATGTACATACACAAAGTGTGAAAAAAAAAAGCAATATAATAAAATAACTGATCAGATATATCTAATTCATGAGAATAATTCACTGACAAATTCATTTCTAATTATCAAAGCCAGCCTTCATAAATATATATATTTAAATATAGTGTATAGCATTCATTAATAAATTTTTAATTCTGTATGTAAATTTTATAATTGCTTAGTATTAGTAAAATACCAAACATTCAGTCAATTAAAAACACAAAGAATATTATAAAATAGTTTATGCAATTTTATAATCCAATCAGACAGTGTGTTATATTCAGCAAACTTCATCAGAACAAATCTTTCATATTTCTGACAGACATAAATAATTCACAACTTGTTTAAAAGCTTTATAATTATGTTTATTATATAAGTTTAAACTATAATAATAAAACAGCAAGCAATTCTGCAGAATATAAAATAATTCTAAAAAATTTGAAAAGTTGAATGAACTATATAAATATTAATGATTTAGTTAAACAATAAATAACAATTATGTAGATAATTTCTAACAATTGAATAGGGTATATTCAGGAATAAAAAACACTAATTACATAATGCAGAATTAGATTCAAATTCTAAGACATATATTATTTAAAATAATAAAAGACTTCATTATATTTCCATTCTATTTATTATTTTAAATCATATTCTGTTACATAAACATTTGTGTTGGAATGAAAAATATGAGTAACAATAATTTTAAATAATAATGATATGAGTATAATAAATAAACTACTAAAATACAGTAGATTTCATTCATCAGCTGTATTGAACAAGATTATGTATAATCATGATTGAATACTTGTAGATTAATGTGATAAAAAATTCTATTGTTTCAAGAAAGAAAATATTATAGGACAGACGAAAAACTCATAACTCTTTTATGATGTACAAGTTTAATTTATTTTTTTTTACTTTAATAATTTAAAATTACAATGGCTATTTTCAGTATTATTGTATTAAGTAAAAAATACAACTAACAAAATGCATTTTCTTTAGTTTCACTATATCATTAACACCAGACAAACTTTTAATAAATTCTTTATTTATAGCTTAAACATAAAATTTGAAATTATCAAAGGCAAAATAATATGTAGATATTACTTTCCATTTGAAAATTCACAACTCACTGTGGCACTTGAAATCATCATTACAACTTATGTAAGAAATAATCAACAACTATGAAAAGCAAAGTGCAAATAAAAATTTAATGCAAATTTATCAATCTGAAATAAATATCTTGCTGTTGAAAAGATTACATTATAAAACAAATTTTTAATACTGGTCATAAGATTTTAAAAAAAAAAAAATCACAATTTATTAAGATAATACACATTCAGCACCAAGGATGCTGATGATAAAAAAATCCAGAAAATATTGCCCAATTTTCTTTATTCAGTATTTGAAATTTTAAATAAAAAAGACAACTTTACTTTGATTAAAAAACTGTAGTGCTTTTAAATTGAAAGTATAATTATGAAAGAAAAAGAGAGGAATAAAATATTGAAATTCTTTAGGAGGACCGGCAAGAGCAATAGTCAATGTATACCCACTACTTCAAAAAACCAACAATTTTTCACTATTAAAACATTTAAATAATGTTTATCATTATTTTAAATTGTAATAGTTTGAGTATATCATCAATGTAATAAGGTACTGATAAGTTAAAAAATATATGTTAAGATTCACCCAAAGAAAAAAAATGAAAGTTTTATCCATTACATATTTAGTAAAAAAAAACTTAACGCAAATATAGTAATAAAGAACACTAAAATAAATTTTAAATGTGTATATTAATTAAAATATAAATAATTTGCCTATTTTTTATTTAATGACATCTAATCTAAATATATTTCACTATAAATGTAAACAATCTAGAATCAAAAACAAAATAAAAACGTTTAATTATTATGCAATTAAAAAACCAAAATTCTGATCCATATAGTAATAAAGAGCACGAAAGAAACTGAAATATATATATATTGAGTAAAATATAAATTATTTTCCTAATTTTTTTTAATACTATTCTCATAGAATTATTGATTTATTCAAATATATTTAATCACAAATATAAACAATATACAAAAAATAATTTTAATCATTATATAATTTTTTTTAATCACATACAATAATAAAGAGCAATAACAATAAGCTGAAAAGTGCATACATTAGTTAAATCATGATTTACCTATCTAATTTTTATTTAACATTCTTGCAATAAAACTGTTGACATAGTCAAACTTTTAATCATTATAAAATTTTAAAAAATTCGAATCAATGATAATAAAAAGTACACTAAAAATAAATTCAAAATAGTGATTGTTAGCTAAAATACAATTAACTTGCATAATTTTTATTTAATATCATGCAAGAATAGAATTATTGACTTATCCAAATGCCTGTTATCATAAATGTAAACAATCTTAACAAGAAAGAAAAGTTTTATTCATTTATTTACTATAAAAACAAAACTTGGTCACATAAACAACTGCCCTAAAAATAAAATGAAAAATGTTTGTATTAAACATTAATATAATAAATAACATGTGACATCTTGGTAGCAAAAAAATAAACAAATTTTACTCACTGCATCAGCAGTCAGCAAACTGGGGCTCGCAAACCCCACGTGGCTCTTTTATTCCAATCTTACAGCTCTTTGTATCATGAGAAACACAAATACATTTTTATTTATTTTTTTGTAATTTGTAAATAAATATTTCGATGACTTTAAAAGAGAAAAAAGTACTTTACAATATTGTTTCATGAATTCATCCTTATTATAGAATCGTAATTATTATATATGATAAATATTTAAATATTAGAAATTTATGAATAAATCAAATTGTCAAAGTATTTTTTTTTGTTTTTGTTTATTTTTAAAATAATTTTTATTTCCCCTAGGATGTATTTAGATTTTATTATATTCTATATTACTAAAATAAATCTTCAAATATATCCACAGTCATTCAGAAATTCATATTTTTTTCATGAACCCAGAAAGGGGGGGTAAATAAAATAACTACTTGTTTTAAAAGTTAATTTTAAATACTCCTGTTAAAAAGTTTGCCTAACCCTGCACTAAACAGAACATTTCAAAAAAAAAAGATTAGATAATACATAAGCGCCCAAAAAATAAATTAGAAATGTATAATATTTTTTATATTCTTTATTTTTTAATAAATTCATGATTTGAAAAGATATTAACATTATTGATGGATGTGAGATTAAATTGATCACAGCTGTGAAATTATTAATTTAAAAAAACTTTTTAAAAAAACAAATATTCCAAAGTTTATGGCATATTTTAAATCTGAGATAATAAATAAAAAATTTTACTATCAAAAATCATTATAATTGCTGATTTTGTAATTTAAAATTCTTGGTTTACCATGAGTTTGGAGAAAACGAAAGTGCCCTCTTTATCTGAGGTAAAGTTACAAATGGGAAGAGAGAAAATAAATAATTTTTATTATTTTTTTTAAATGAAACATAACTGTGCTTATTTATTGTTTTTAAACATTCATATATTCTGTATAAATTATCAAATTGTTATACTATCAATTAATCATTGTCATTATTAGTATGAAAATTTGTTCATATGATCATGTTATTTTTCTGGAATTCAACAAAAATAAACAGTGATGTTTCCTGTACTGTAAATTAAGTAATTAAATAAATCTACAATTGCTCTAATTATGTGTAATTCTTTTTTTTTTTTTTAGTAATAATCATTATTTATTCATTTGTCATTCTAAAGCAAATATTTAACAAATTTATAAATTATAATTTAACTCAATTGTTAATTCAATGAATGAATGTTGATTAACCAAACCGGGGATTTTGATTTGAATTTGGACAAAAGCAGTATATTCAAATATTTTCTTTATAAAAAATAGAATTGATTATAATTTTTATTTCATCATAATACAATTATATGATTTCCATTTATATTAAATGCATCACATTAGATGACCATATAGGATTTATTCTTTACACTTTCAAATAAAACAAGTAAAATCTGCCTAATCTGGCTTGTGCTAATGAAAATTATTCCCTTGTAACGGATCCTGTAACTCTTGAATTTGTCAATATATACCATCTAAAATAATACTGCAATGATCTAATTCAAATATTTATAAAATATTGGTCTTTTTAATTCCTTTTTATTTCTAAATGTTAATTTAATGATTTTTTGATTTTTCAGTGAAAGATTAGAAAGTCAAAGATTATTACTTATGTTGAATGTTGATGTAAAATAAAAAGAAAATATCTCCTGTGCAATACATATTTTGATGTATAATAAAGATTTTTAAAAAATGCAAAATTATTTATGTAAACAATAATATCATGACTTTTTCATTTGCCTACTGATATGTTCCCAAAAGGGGTTACAACATTCTAAATTTAAAGTCATCTATTTTAAACTTAAGTAATTAATGGACATCAAATTATATAATCCTATAGTCTCTTCATTCCTAAACCAAATGTTTAGCTTTTGCCTTTGCCAGTCAGAACTGGGAGTTATGCCTCTAACAGCCACTTTTGACTCTTTTATACTATTCAATCTAATAGCCTGAAATTTTAAAAATTTAAGGTTTTGAACCCAAATCAGCTCATTTGCATACTAATACAGACTTGACATCAAATTAAGTTCTATATATTACAGACTCAGCAAAATGTATTATATGACCCTAGTACTCTATGACTAGAAATACTAATAACAATATCACAAGACTGTCTCTTCTGCTTACTAATATCCTCTCAAAAAGTTATTTTCACTCTACTCTATAACCATATACTGTAATCTTGAGTAATTAATGGATATGAGATAGTATACTACAGTCTGTTTTCTGGTTTTTACCTTTATCAGTGAAAACTATGATTCATATCTAATGCATTTAAGCATCTAACATTGACACTTTACTCCTTTATGCTTTTCAAGATAATAGCCTGATATTCAATATAAAATTCTAAAGGTTTTAAATCTGAACTAATTCTCTTGCATAATTATTTAGATCTGATACTAGATATATTACTTATTATTATCTGATATCATTTTTATAAGCATTTATTCATATTTCTCTTTTGAATAATTTTTTTTAACTAATAATGCAGAACATGACCCAAAGTCTTCAATTGTTAGTAATAATTCATTCCATCCAGAATTATATATCGCAGACAAGGTTAATCATTGGATATCAATATCCAATTAAGTCCCCAGATTAGCATTTAGTTATTAACTTGTAGCAATAAGAAACACTGAAACAATACACCCACTAGCCATTTTTACATCTATGCTATCTAATATAATGATTTTCTTGTATAAATATGTCTGATATTAAAGTAAGTGTCTCATTAATCTTTTAATAAAAGGATAATATATACCAAACAAAGCATTTCATGTTTATATATTCCAAATCTACCAAATAAGATGTCAATAATCTATTTTATTATTCTACTCCAGTGCCACATAGTAAATACAAGTATTGAATCTTATATTATTCATATGCTTCAGTAATTTTCTAAATAATTGAATAACACATGATAATCTATAATTACCAACAATAATCATGTGTAACAGATTCTTAAGCATAATGTCCAACCCTAGAAATTTCTTCACAGTCAACATAATTTCTGATATCATTTAATACACATATCATGACTTCTGAAAATATATTTCTTAATGTTTTTGAGTTTACTTTTCTTATAATTATAAGATAGACCAAACAGTGGAAAGCAGAATGCTTATCTTATACATATTTGATTCTTTTAACTAGATTGTTATTCATTTGAATGTAATTTCTTCTAAAATGATGAAAAATGTTCATAATACATAATGAGTAAAGTGATGACAGATGTTTATAGCTAGAGTGTTTAAATTTTTATTGAAAAAAATTATGTCTTATATCTTTTAATCTACCTTAATATAAATTTTTGAAATTGACATTTAAAAAAAAACTTCTCTTAAAACAAATATTTTGATAATATTAGGAACACTATGCAAGAATCTCAATGTTAGATATTACAAAAATATTTGTTTGATAGATAAAAATATCTATAATAATAATAATAATGAAGTATGAGAGTTAAACTATATTTTAGCTATAAAATCACATTGGGTCATGTATTAAGAGAACCACTGAAAGTAAAAAAATGCAAATTCCTTAACATCCATCCATACTTGTGGT
Organism: Epiperipatus broadwayi; assembly: GCA_028023455.1. Classification (NCBI taxonomy): domain Eukaryota; kingdom Metazoa; phylum Onychophora; class Udeonychophora; order Euonychophora; family Peripatidae; genus Epiperipatus; species Epiperipatus broadwayi. The sequence continues at coordinate 57,847 of JAQFVV010001300.1, read as the reverse complement.
ATTACTAAAATTCAAAATAATTAATGTAATGAAAATTTTTATAGGAAAAAAAAAGATGAAAAAACAAACATAAAAAAAAACTATTATAATCAGAACGAAGATGTAAATGAAAGAACTGTTGCTAATGAAATAATTAGATAAAATTATTGGTTACAAAGGATGTTATAGGAAAATAGAAAAAAACCTAAGTAATATAAGTTAAAAAGAAATATAACAGAAGAAATTATCATAAACTAAATAGCAGTTATATTGTGTGATGGAAAAAAAAGTGAATATTATCTTAATTATAGGGAAAATATCGTTTGAAAGAGAACATATGATAATGATGAGAAAGCCACATTTTATTTGAGCACTCAAATAGAAATCAGAACATAAAGTTCCATTCGATTAATCAAACTGAGATTATTGTTTTTTCTTCACTAAACTGCTCAGGGCTCTACATATAATATTCAATAAAAATGCTAGCATCTATATAGTATTACATTTAAATTAAAAGTATATATTGTGAGCATTAACAACAAATTAGGATAGATCTGTTTACTGTTGTGATAGCTATTAAATACCATTTAAATATACAGTACTTTAAATTTAGCATTAAAGGGAATATGTGCACTTCAATTTTTATATACATAGTGTGTGTGTAAAAAATTGACAATTTAAAACAATAGAAAAGCTCGATAAATATTGCAGCTTAGTCTTAATATATGGATAGTAATGTAGTTTATTACAATTTAATGGTTGACACTAATGAAGTGAAATAGTTATCAATTTAAAACTGACCTTAATTTTCATTAACGACCATTTCAAATTAGAGCATCTCACTAGATTAATAGTTAACTTGAGAAATTAGAGCAAGCACTAAAGCCAATGAATCCAAACTATCCATCTCTGAGATCTAAAGCTGTAATCAATTTCATTGCTAAATTACAAGGCCTAATAAAGCCCGGCTAGAAATGGTAAGAAAATTAACAAAACTTGCAAAAAGAATTTATTATTGCCACATTGTATAATAAATTAGAGATCTAGATTAAAGAATAAATGGTGGTATTGTCAATTTCATTTTAACCATTAAACAAGATAAAATATTATTACTAAAAAAAAGATAAATATTTAATATATATAAACTTTCAAAATATATAAATTATAATATTAAATTTTTTAAACGAAGCATTAAAAGCTTCCAATTTCAAAACTGTCCGGTTCATGATTATCAGTTATTTTTTAAGTAAAGAGCAGAAATGCTTTAAAGAGTTATGTTTCCTGAAAGTTATATAATTTACAACATATGATGTAATTACCACACAGTGTGACTTGATCTTGATTCATCTCGTAATTCCTATATATCTTAACTTCTTAATGTTTGTATTAATGATATTAATATTTTCACCTCCCTTCTCCATTCATCTGCTTCATTAAAATATCAAATCAAAATATAATTATCTTTTTTCCATGAATCACAAAATAATTCTTATTCTTGTTAAAAACTTGTATGTATTTTTTTGAACCTATCTTCTTCATTATACAAACAAAGCCCTGAGCTTCTAATTATTTTTCTACAATTTTTTTTTGTCCCCTTCACTTAGCTGTAGACGTTTAATTTTAATTAGACTTTCACCCAACACAAATATTCTAAAATTTCTTCATTACAATTTAACACTTCATTAAGTTGATTTTCTCTTCCATAAAATAAAAATTGCGTTATTTCTCTTTGTCTTTAGGCTATCTTGGTTTAATCAGGATATCTCATTAAGTAAATAGAAAGATATGGAATCATATAACACTTTTTTTTTTTTAAATTGATGAATAAAATCCTTGAAAAAGTCTAACTTTGAAAATAGACTTTATATCGAAAAAGCGATTACAATTTCTTGGGGATCTAAGTGAAAAAAAAACAGGTTCTGATTAAGAACTTGTTATATTTTACCAGCAAATTGTTATTGCATAATTTTCATTTGATATAAAAACCATAAAACAGTTAGTATATTTAGCCTGCTATTACCAATACGAGGATTTCTAAAGAAAGATCACAGTTATCCAACTCATAACTAACATAGCTAACCAAACAATAATGATCAGAAAATGGGTAGCTAATTCTTTTTAATTGGTGTGTAAAGCTGTCAATTAATCAAAGAATAAAGCAGTCATTATAATGTAATGCACCCTTTTCTATCTCATACTTATCTCACAGTTAATTTTTTATTTTAGTTTTTTTATAACCTAAATATATCATACAAGCACATACATTATGTACGAGTCATACTTATTTTGAAAAATCCTTTTATGCTATAAAACTTGCAACTTGCATAAGAAATACTTCTAATTCAGAATTTATTTAAGATACTTAATAACTAACTACAGATTTGACATTAAAAAAAAGTTTCATAGCTGTTTTCTTGTTTATTTCCTAAAGAAGAAAGTGTCAAATCATATAACATCTGCCAAGCAGTCTCGTTTTATAACAATCGGATTAGAAGATAATTATTTTTTATTACTTGTCATTCAACTTAAAAATACTGTTTGTTTTTCTTCCCAAACTGCAAATCAAAATTCTCTTCCCACATTCAATTTATTGACAATCAAATAGCATGTTATTTCTTTAATATATAAATATTGACGATCCATTCATAGTTTATTTTACTTCATTACATAGAAAGGAGTATTTTGTTTTGTATTTTTTATATTAAAAATATAACATAATTATTAAATTCTATACACATTTAAAAAATTATTTTATATTATAACGATCCAAATGAAAGTGAATATCGAATCTTACAGTATCTGCTCTACAAGGGCGCCATCTAGGCATTTAAACCTAGAAAAATTTATAAAGTAGGCAGATACGCTGTTAAGATCCTACTTTCTTTTATATTTAGACCGTTAGCCCAATGTCACTAGCTCAGTGGAGACGCAGAGATAATAATCTATATCTTTAGTTTATATCTTAAATATAAAAAAAATAAAAGCCACTGCCAGTAATTAATACACAAACAATATTTATTTACGCACATATATAATCATTTTAAATTTGAGGAATAACATTTATTATTTAGATTTTCACATTAATTTTTAATTTAAATTATTATTTTAAGATTGTTGAGTATGAATGAATTTAATATTTTTATTAAGATCATCGAGTATGAATAGACTACATAGATCTGCATTTGAAAAGAAAATATTCTATCCTTTATTTAACCTTAGGCCAAAAGTTTGCAGTCAAACTGGTGTCAATCCATCTGATACATTTATGTATTCAATGCAGCATGAATACAACAGCACAAAATACTATACTGTCAGGAATGTACATCTGACAGTAAGTAGAGTTAGAGAAGACTGTCTCTCAACCAAACAGGAATGCTACATCTGCTGGTGAGAAAAACAATAAACAAAAAACTCCATAGGAATGGACCGCGTCTTCCATCTTACTATCCAATTCCATTAGGCAAACAGGGGATGTGCGGCGTATATATGCAATCCTGCCCATAGCGGATCTCATGTTACATTTACTAATTACATCAATACATCCAATCCATTGACCCAATTTAGCTACGAAACAAATAACCTAAGATTACCCTCCCTTAAACTATATATAACTTTACAAATCTATATAGCCATTCACGCCCAACTTAAATTTAACATTTATATACATTTACACAGATGAATTTTATAAAATTTGTTTTATAATGTTGAGTATAGATTGGCTGCATAGATTCCACGGTCAAAAACATTTCAAAATAAACATAACCGATCAAAATACAAAGTCATCGATAACGTCGATTGCAGAGGGAATACAAGAAACCCAATGGCATTCATCATAAGATGCCGCATTGACATCGATGACATATATTCTAATCGAATATGAAAACCACAACATAATTAACCGCTAACGAATCCATGCAACATCCATACCCAACTTAAATTTCATGCATTTAAACAATTTGTACAAGTAAATATTAATAGAAATAAAAAAAAAATGATTTTAGCAAACTTAACTATATAAAATTTAAACATTAATTATTAATTTGGAAAGTCAGATTAAAGTTCATTAAAAAAAATGTTTAGCTTGTTAAATCTTTAAAGTTCTTAATTATTTGTAGTAAAATTTTTCCGTTTACACCTTACAGTAGAAGAGCTCCCGGTTCCTGTTGTCAATTCCCACGAAGACTTTCATGGAAGACCGGTCTGATATTCTGGAGGTAGCCTTAGCTGGTTCCATTCTGGTATCCCAGTCATTTCATTTTTAAAATAAGTGAGAGAGAACGACAAGTGTGTCTTATCGTCTTCTCACAAACTCAAGTTGGAACTGTCAGGAAACTGTCTTAATTTGAATCGTTTTCCTTTTATAATCCTCCTATGGATTCCACAAACGAAAACGTCACTGTTCCATTTTTTCGTTATGGTCCGGGCCTTTATTTGCTGCTTCTATATTGGACAAGCTAATTCTTTATTTTCCTATCTATCCTTCATCAGACTTTTTAATTATACAAGAGCCCAAGGGCTAGCTTGCTTTTCAATTAATTTATAAAACAATCATTTCCATTTACAAAAATATATAAATCTTTTTACAAAAATATACGTTCAAACACTTTTTTCATTTATTAAAAAAAAAAATATTTTTAAAGTTTTGCATCTGTGCGAATATATATACGTTTAACAACTCTTTAATTTTAGCTTTTAGATTTTTAATAAATGTATTTTTATTTGCGAACTTAGTTTTTATTTTAAATTAATGTAATGGCATATTTATATACCGTTACATATCAGTAAACTTCCTCAAAAAACAAAAACATTAAAAAAAAAAAAAGAATTTACTTAGTGTTAGTAATTACGGTACACAAATTGATTATATATGAAAATTTTAAAAGGACAAAACTTTTTTTTTAAAAGACAAAACAGTAATTACACACAAATATAATGATAAAAAAAATGTTGACTGTTTATTCTTTACTACCAGCTAAATTTCTGCCCCCTCCTTTCCAAGTTTCTTTTCTTCTACTTTTAAGTATTAATTAGACACGTCAAAATGGTTGGATTTTGAACAAGACTTTTTAAAAAAAAAAAATGATTTATACTAATTATTACGTTTTATTCCTAGCATTTATTTTTACATATGCGCAATTTTTCTTACTGGCAGTATCTTTAAGACAAAATTCAAAGTATAACTTTTCGTTAATACAAAAAAAAATACATACACATTTCAGAAAAAATATTACTGGCTTAATTTTCAAAATACTCGTGGTTTATTACACATCGGACTATAACATCACGTTAATACAAAAATATATACTGCTTTTTAAAGAAAAATGTTACTGGCATGATTTATCTTTAAAATTCTCAGGGCACTCGGTGGTTTATTAAAGATCGGCCCATGTTGGGAGACGAGTTATAACCATCCAAAAAAAGTGAATATTGAATCTTACCGTATCTGCACTACAAGGGCGCCATCTAGGCATTTAAACCTAGAAAAATTTATAAAGTAGGCAGATACACTGTTAAGATCCCATTTTCTTTTATATTTAGACTGTTAGCCCAATGTCACTAGCTCAGTGGAAACGCAGAGATAATAATCTATATCTTTAGTTTATATCTTAATATAAAAAAAATAAAAGCCACTGCCAGTAATTAATACACAAACAATATTTATTTACGCACATATATAATCATTTTAAATTTGAGGAATAACATTTATTATTTAGATTTTCACATTAATTTTTAATTTAAATTATTATTTTAAGATTGTTGAGTATGAATGAATTTAATATTTTTATTACGATCGTCGAGTATGAATAGACTACATAGATCTGCATTTGAAAAGAAAATATTCTATCCCTTATTTAACCTTAGGCCAAAAGTTTGCAGTCAAACCAGCATCAATCCATCTGATACATTTATGTATTCAATGCAGCATGACTACAATAGCACAAAATACTATACTGTCAGGAATGTACATCTGAACAGTAAGTAGAGTTAGAGAAGACATTGTCTCTCAACCAAACAGGAATGCTACATCTGCTGGCGAGAAAAACAATAAACAAAAAACTCCATAGGAATGGACCGCATCTTCCGTCTTATTATCCAATTCCATTAGGCAAACAGGGGGTGTGTGGCATATATATGCAATCCTGCCCATAGCGGATCTCATGCTACATTTACTAATTACATCAATACATCCAATCCATTGACCCAATTTAGCTACAAAACAAATAACCTAAGATTACCCTCCCTTAAACTATATATAACTTTACAAATCTATATAGCCATTCACGCCCAACTTAAATTTAACATTTATATACATTTGCACAGATGAATTTTATAAAATTTGTTTTATAATGTTGAGTATAGATCGGCTGCATAGATTCCACAGTCAAAAACATTTCAAAATAAACATAACTGATCAAAATACAAAGTCACCGATAACGTCAATTGCAGAGGGAATACAAGAAACCCAATGGCATTCATCATAAGATGCCGCATTGACATTGATGACATATATTCTAATCGAATATGAAATGAATGAAAACCACAACATAATTAACTGCTAACGAATCCATGCAACATCCATACCCAACTTAAATTTCATGCATTTAAACAATTTGTACAAGTAAATATTAATAGAAATAAAAAAAAAATGATTTTAGCAAACTTAACTATATAAAATTTAAACATTAATTATTAATTTGGAAAGTCAGATTAAAGTTCATTTAAAAAAAAAAATGTTTAGCTTGTTAAATCTTTAAAGTTCTTAATTATTTGTAGTAAAATTTTTCCGTTTACACCTTACAGTAGAAGAGCTCCCGGTTCCTGTTGTCAATTCCCACGAAGACTTTCATGGAAGACCGGTCTGATATTCTGGAGGTAGTCTTAGCTGGTTCCATTCTGGTATCCCAGTCATTTCATTTTTAAAATAAGTGAGAGAGAATGACAAGTGCGTCTTATCGTCTTCTCACAAACTCAAGCTGGAACTGTCAGGAAACTGTCTTAATTTGAATCGTTTTCCTTTTATAATCCTCCTATGGATTCCACGAACGAAAACGTCACTGTTCCATTTTTTCATTATGGTCCGGGCCTTTATTTGCTGCTTCTATATTGGACAAACTAATTCTTTATTTTCCTATCTATCCTTCATCAGACTTTTTAATTATACAAGAGCCCAAGGGCTAGCTTGCTTTTCAATTAATTTATAAAACAATCATTTCCATTTACAAAAATATATAAATCTTTTTACAAAAATATACGTTCAAACACTTTTTTCATTTATTAAAAAAAAAATATTTTTAAAGTTTTGCATCTGTGCGAATATATATATACGTTTAACAACTCTTTAATTTTAGCTTTTAGATTTTTCATAAATGTATTTTTATTTGCGAACTTAGTTTTTATTTTAAATTAATGTAATAGCAAATTTATATAACATTACAATATATTTAAAAAAATTCCTTTTAAAATGATAATAATTAATAAATGAACACCCTCCATTTGATTTTATGCTTTTTAAAACAATCCATTTTTCTAATAAATAATGTTTTCAGAAAGACAGTTCATTAATCGCTTTAGACTGTACCATAGAAGCACAGAAAAATAAATGTCTAAACTTCAAGAGTTACCATTTTCACATATCAATTTTATTAAACAATATATTTATTTGCAATAAATATCATTTACTAATAGGATATTTTTATAATATATCAAATATATAAATGCAACTTTGTAATCAAAGTACTGAATATATGGTTCAAGACATTAACTCACAATATGTCAGTTGAATTCTTTTAATAACTTGCAATTTCCTTAAAACAATTTATTTAATCTTTTTTTTTTCTCAGTGATGAAAGTTTATTCATCAAAAAAACAGATACAAATACAGTTAGAAAAAGATCTACAAAGGAGTCATTATACGGTAAAATGAAAATTCAGGAGCAACATGGTGAGAGGGGAAGGATACATATGAAAAAGGAATGGGAAGTGGAAAGAGTGTGTAGTCCAGGCCAAGAAAAATCTTTGGTTGCAAGTCCGCGATGTACATCTTTGTTGAGTGAGCGATTGCATGGGTCACAAACATTTAAATGGTTGAGTTCTGTGACAGAGGCTGAAGCAGAAATAATATACTTAACCTTATCTCAATATAAATCGAATCTCCTTACAAAATTTGTTTATAAATTAATAATAACAGAATACCTTTATTGCTCTCGAATAGACATGACAGCTCTAGACACGATACCTTAACTTTAAGTTCCAGAATCTACTATTCCACCATTGCAATAAACTGCACAAGGCAATTGCACCTTTTACACTCTATTTCAGAATTTTTAGAAACACTATATCAAAATGAAATCTTTTCATTAGTCCAGAATTAATATGTATCAAATAAAGCATCAAATAAGTTTTTCCTCTAATTATTCCACATTTGCATTAGGAGCAGTAATTCGGTCAATTTACCCTATCATAGAACTGTTTATTATAAGCATGAATAAATACTGAATACTAAGTGACAACATAACACCAAATGCCCAGCATAGTATTGGCTTCTAACCTCTAACAAAGAAGAGAAGAAACATTGTTAAATCCAATGGCCACAAATTAGTCCCAAATTTGTTTGTGTCACTGCTATCTACATTTATGGAATATTTAAGCTTACAATAGACAGATAACTACGGAGGAGAGTAAATGAAATGAAATAAAATAATGTTCCTAATGCATACAACATTAATACTATTTTGAGAAGGAATAGAGTCAAATAGAAATATAGTTGTATTAATGTAGTATTTTAATAGCAAAATTGTATACAGCATATTCAATAAATGCATTTTTAATGTACTTTAAAACATTAATGTGATTTTTTAAAATAAATTAAAATTAAATTAACATGCAAGAAAGAAATGAGAAAAAATAATAGATAAACCTTTAGACATATTTTAAGATGAGACAATTTTAAACTTGCTTTTATGTCAGGATTTTTAAACACACAGCAATTGCTAATTATCATCATCATCATCATAATCAACTATTAATAATTATCTGCAAAATCCATATGACTAACATAATCTCCATTTATTTTTATTTCCTTAGTCTCCTATTTTAATTTACAAAAAAACATCTTGTAAAGATGATGGGTTTTGGCAATATGGAATCACAGTCATACATTCTTCTCAATGTTAACCTTACTAGAATCACTATGCATTCTATCACCACTGTTGTTGCATATTGATAAATATTCTTCAGAATATGATTATTCTTGATCTATATATTAATCGTCTAAAGCTTTAATCGCTATACAAATGCTTATACAATCAAATTTACAATTCCAAAGATTAATAGCAAATTATATTATTTGGTTCTTTTATAAATTCTCTTAATATATTTGGATATTATCCACTATGCTAAAACCATTTATAAATCCAGCTTATTCTTTTGTTTGGTTAAAATCCAAATTTTATCTTACATGAGATAATTAGCCTGATACAGTTTTTGTCTAAAATTAACAGAAGACCAATAAGTCTGTAATTTTTAATACCTTCTTTATGACTTTTATCAAATATCAATACTAGTACTGCATACTTCCAATCAATGATACAACTTTATTATTTAAATATATGGTATATAACTTTGCCAACAATTTTTACATTTCTTCATCTGTTTCTATTAAAATATTAATAATAATTCCATCATTTCCTGAATCTTTTCTCTTTCTTCATCGATTTAGTTCTATGTCTCATTCTTAATTTAAAGTATTTGGACAATTCAGAAAAGATCCAAATTGAAGGGAATACTTGTTTTTTTATTGCTATATAATTGTTTATAGTAGTATTTCACACACTTCATGATGCCATCTCTTTTTTTAATAATAGTTTTATTTTTTATTCTTATTGCTGAAACAATTTTCCTTTTGGGACTAAGATATTGCTTTAAATTTTTGAATTTTTTATTCTCTTCTATATATATAGCCTTCATTGCCAATTTACAATTATTATTTTTTTACATTATTAGTAACTCTTTTTCATATCATATCATTTTGCAAAACTATAGTTATCCCATTCTTTTTGATGAATCATTTTAAACAAATTCCATCTTCCTTCTTTTCTTCATACATTGTCTTGTCTTAGTAATAAACATATTAGTAAATTGTTGTTTTTAGTGTATTAGGTACTTTTTCCATATGTCAAAGTATCGGCTGGGAAGCGAACCTACAACAACTGTCTGCAAGCAACTGCTTACTTGCAAGGCAGCTGTGCTGACCTCTTAATGATTTCATTCAAATATGATCCAGTTTCAAAATCTGCTAATATTTTTAAATAATTTGCAAGATTTAATTTAATGTCATTGGAATATTACTAAAGGTTAATAATATCAACTGGTAGTGTTGTTTTTCTTAATAATTTTAATGTTGAGAGTTTTACATTAATAGTATCTTTCATCTCACTAAACAATGATCATTTTCTGTGTTAGCAACAATACAAATTTGAAATATATATTTCCTGTTAATCAAAAGATAATCCAATTCTGCTGTATTTAATTTTGGTTCTATATTCATTTCCATTTAGTATTTTTTCCAAAGAAAGAATTCATAATCTAGATTTTCTTTTTCTGTAAACTCTACAACTCTATATCCTTTCTCATTTCTGTCACTGTTGCATCTTCATCTTTCAATAACTTACTAATTCTATCATTTAAATTTCTCACAACAACTTTAAAATATTGTTTGATCTGATCACAAATATTTTGTACACCTTCATTTTTATAATTTATTCAAGTTATAAAAATGATTTTATTTTTTATATCAATTTTCACAATCTTCCCCCATTTTTTATTTATAATAAAACTCAATCCATTTATGCTTCCAATATTTGTGCTTCTATAATAAAGTACATGTCCACATTATAAATCATCTCTTTACTTTATTTTCTAATTTCACAAAGTCCAACAATGTCCCGTTTAACATTCAACAGTTCTTCTTTTAACTCATGCAATCTTCTTTCACTTGAAAGTGATCTGTATTACAAATATCCAGATAAAAGATTATCATTGAATGGCAGGCAGTCTGGGTCCACTATCAGGGGATTCTTAGAATCCTCTACATTCTGCCACCAACCATTGACTTGGATGGTAACTTAACAGTCTCTTAGGAATAAGGACCATAATTTAGTTTTTGTCTGGCATGATTATAAATATCTGTTTTTAAAAAAATGTCATTCATATATAAATTCATTCTGCCTTTAACAAAACTCAACTGATATTTCAGTTAAGACATATCAGACATCCAAGATGTAAAAGAATGGTATTTCTTGATCTTAAATTCAGACATAAAAGAGCCAATAAATTCAGCACTCTGGTTTAAACATCTCAGTGAGCAGCCCATCTGGTTTGTTTGCCATATTAATAATCACACACAATTAGAATTTACTCATTTATTAGAGGCTTCAAAGATAAACCAAAGAATCTCCATTCAAGTAACAATAAACTCCTTCCTACAGCCATATTAAACATATATTTAAATATCACTGGAATCATTAATTTCTTCACACTTTTTTTTTTTTTTACTCCTAGTCTTATAGAATTGATTAGTTATTCTTTTTTTATATTGCTTTTATTTAACTTACTGTTTTTTAGTTTAAATAAAATCGTGTACTGTAATTCACTTTTCACCCATTTTCCAAGTTCTGATCTAATCAAAACTTTGGATATATGTATCCCTAGTTACTATGCATTAAAAAATAAATAAATTTGCAAACAATTTTGGTCAAAAATTAGCAAAAGAAATTAATTTTCAATTTTGTAACTAACATTGATGCTGGTGTGGTCTAATAGCACTCTTTGTAATTTAAATCTGAAATTTGTAGAAACTTGGATCAATTGATTTTTCTATTTATTATATGCTTTTATTTAACTTATTCTCTTTTTATTCATTTTATCTAAATAAAATCCAGTTTAAATAAATTCACTTCATTCTGATAATCAGTATTACATTTATAAAATTACAAAGTAGAATTTTTTTTTTTTTTAAAGAAATGCTTTTATTCTTCAAATATATATATATTATCAGTTGAGAGGGATGGTATAAATAATAAATGATGAATCCAATTCTTATTTTAATTCTTTTCATATTCATAACAATCTCTAATTAATTAAATTTTATAATTGCATCTTGAACCATCAAATTTTTTATTTGTTAAATGCTAGTCATTTGTTGGTAAATTATGCAACTTTCCATAAAAAGCAACATATTTTCCCTGACCATTCTGATGGTCTTTTTTAGTGCTGCATAATAAAACAGTATCTAATTGGATATGTCAATTATAAATATTCCAAAATTATAATCTTTTATTATGATGGCTTTATTGACTGTGCCTTTTTAGTATCAGATAAAATAATATACGGTGAAAAAATAAAATTTATTTTATTTATTCCTTCATAAAAATTATTTAATTACACATTTTTGTGAATAAATTGTTTTGATAATATTTTCATATAAATGTTACTTTTTTGAGTCATCTTTTATCTCTAAATTTAGCAACAGACTTTATTTTTAGCATATATGCTAGAATAAATAATGTATTGCCATATATGACTTGGTCTAACGGTAGAATGGCAGATTGTGAATTGCTGTCCAGCTATGTCAATTTTGGTGCTCAAACTTATAAACTCACAGAGTAATAGACCATTCAACTATTTCTATAATAATTTATTCTTTTATAAAAATGGTTTTATTTATTTTTATAAGTCATTTTCATATGTTTATTTTATTTATTATAAAATTTGCTTTACAGTCATTCTTACCATTTTAAAGACTGGTTTTCGTTTGATGATAGAGGAATAAATAGGTTCAGTGCAGAGGTTGAGGCAAAATCTGAGAATCCGTTAATCATAGATTCAGCCCTGTTATTTCTGGTGCTTGATCTTCATTTGAACTCTCAAGCAAGAAACCAGTCCATTATTTATTTATAAGCTACACTTATGTCAGTAATCAATTATGTCTTGTTTTTCAGACTATTTTAGCATTTTATAAAAAAAATGAAATGTATAATACAATTTAAAACCAAAAAAATAACTTGAAAGACTAATCAATATATATATTATATTGAATTATTTTCATAATTAAGCTTTGAAAAAGACTGACAAATATTGCTCATCAAAAAACACTATGTTCTTGATGCCACATTATAGGAAAACACTTTTTTCCTAGTAAAAATAAGTTTTTATTGCGAGTTTGAATGAAAACTATAAGTCATGAATAGAATTTTAGACATAATAAAATGCTTAATTTAGCTTGACATCTGGCAAGAGTTTACTTAATTAAATATCTCTTTGACAGTCAATATGATTAAAAAAAGTTTATCGCTACATAAATTCTTAAAGAACAAATTTGCTAAAAATTGATCAATAAAAAAAGAATATAACACTAATTACATTTTCATTTTAAAAAAATCACAGTTAAAAATGATAATCTTCTTTTTTTTTGGGGGGGGGGGGGGTTGTTCGATTGTTTTTTATTTATAAGATCGACTATAATACTCACAATTGGCGTTAAAACAAAAAATAAAACATGAAAATGTGAGGTTTTTGTTATGTACTTGTGTAACGGCCATGAAATAATTAGCTATTATTAAATCACTATATAAATCTAATTTCATTTATACTCTATTAAAATGTTTTTAAGTACCAATGAAAAGATTTTTTAAAAAAAAATAATATTAATTTCACAACAGAATTTGATAAACTAATGTCTAAACCCAAAACAACGAAACTGAAATATCCTAAAAATTAAAGATGTTTTTAATAAATAAAACATTTTAAAAAATAAATTAAAAATATTAACTCAACTTGTCACAACAAATAGTATGATAACTCGTCTTGTTTACAATCAATTTACTTTATGATCACATTTTTAAACACTAATGAGGGTCTCAAGTAGTTATATATATACATGAAATCCTGCTTAAAATAATATCCTTTACTTCGTTAAAATTTGTGATGGAAGTTTGAAAAAAAGAACTTAGAATAAATTATGTTATGAGAGTAACAATGATACCTACAATAATAGTCACTGGATTATAAAAGCTTGCACACCTAAACATACACAATCACACAATTCAATAATTCCATAAACAATGATTACTAAATATGTAATATTGAGAATACATAATAATAGTAATGGAGAAGCATACTTTAAATGCATATATCATTATTAAAATTTACAACTCAGACTTCCTTAAAGTCATTTTAATAAGCCTGCAAAGAATGCCTTCTCTTTTTTATCAATATTGATTTATTAATTAAGACTAAAAATGGTCCACTTTTATCTAATTTCCATGTTGTTATAGTATAATAAATCCATCGTTGCTACTCGAAAGAATGAAACTTTGTATTAGTGTAAATTTTCATAAAATATTAATCAAATCAGCATACAGTCTCAAACAATAATTAAGGTGAAAATTTTAACAATGGCTATTAAATATATACTGCCGAAAATATACTGTGATTTTAATGGTGAAATACCTTTTGTGCACCAAATAAATCAGTACCAATACAAGAAAGCATTCTTTACTCACCATGATTTGTTATTATGGTATGCACATTGAGAATTGGTTTCTTCATTAATATTATTATACACACATATAAACATATACATACATTGACACTATATCTATTTAATAATCATGTAAAATAAGCAAAAATATAAGTACAATACGAATAGTATATTTATCTACAAATCAACAGATTATAAAGTTGATGGAGACACTGCTTCTATAAAGAGGCATATTTTAAAATATTATCTTCATCTGCAACAGTCTATAACTTATTTAATCAACATATCTTGCCCTTTTAAACAGATATGTGAAACTTTAAATTGGCCTTAGGAGTATTAAGAGTACATGGTGTAGCTATTATCAGTTTTAATGCCAGGATTTGATTTGTCAGCTTCTCCAATTTGGATTAGGTATTCAGTATACAGAGATACTATATATTTCATTATTATTTTATTAATATTATTTATAGTTTCTCGCCAAATAGTTGAAAAAAGAGATACCCAAATACAAAAAAAATAGTTCTTTTTTTATTTTCCTAATCAATTCAGTTCATACATAGGTTTCACAGTAGTAAAATATCTGTAAATCTCTTCTTAGCAATTCACTACTTTTTCCAATATCAATCTATATTTTGGGATAATATACAAAATTATAAACAAAAAGAAAATTTTATTTTTGTGAAAATGATAATGAAAAATGACTGGCAGATATTAGTTTGCCTACAATCTTAAAAACTACTGAACTGGCCTCATAAATACATATAATCAATAAACTACAAAATAGTAATGTTTCTATAAAATAATGATTCAGTTGAAAAAATATAGTTTTGTAAAAGACAGTTCAAATTCATATAATTTTTATAATCAAAAAAAAAATTGTATACTATTTAGTAATCAATTATACACATATATTGGGTGGTAATGATAATAAAAAAAAAGTAAAAATAAATCATCTCATGTTGAATGCATTGCTAATTAGTAAAAGAGTAAAAAGAAAAGTATATCAGAAATATGAATTAAAAATAAAAAGGTTTAGATTAAGATAAGATATATGGAATTTGAAACTATGACAAATATTCCTTATTTGCTAATTGCTATTAAACTGTTATTTTTTTTTCATATGTATAGCATTGGCTGGGCGGCGAACCCGCAACAACTGTCTGCAAGCTGTTATTGATAATAAAAATCAAACCATCAATAAATATGAAATCACTGACTGTGAATATTAAGAAAATGAAACAGATTAATAAATTGCCAAAAAATCTATGGCAAATTATCAAAAGAATTTAAAAACGTTATGCTATTATACCACTACCTTATGTGTCTTCGACAAAAACATTTATGAAAAAACACAAATTCTTTCATGTGCTCACATATGTATATATAATCAGTTTAATTAAAGATGTTGATAAAAATATAGGTAATTGACATTCTCTTAACCAAAGTAGTATCATATTTACATCTTCCCAACAACAACCAAAAAAGAAACATAAATAATTGAATGGTTAATTGCTGAGATTATTATATCATGATAAAAATGTGATAGACTGAGCTATAATTCAGGAAATTGTAATTTATATATCCATCATGCTAATTACTTAACTAAATTGTATCTACTCAATACTGTTAAATATATAAAAAATGTTTTCAGTGAAAACATTTATAACAATAAAATACTATTCAAAAACACAAAAAAATATGACCAAAACACTTATAAAAAATTTTAAATAATAAATGTACATACATGTATTAAAAGATGGAAAACCATTAGTAGAGAAACATGTTAAGAAATTAACAAACTGCTCAGCTAATTGTATTGACAGTAATGTGATTTGATATACCTTTAGATATCTTGTATCATATACAATCTCATACAGCTTGTGGACATTTAGCATAAAAATAAAAAACTTTTTATATGAAATAACTTTAATAATTGATGATGTAATTTTAGTAACATAAGTAAATGGAAAAATCCAAAATAAATCCAATCAGACAGTGCAGATTGGTAGCAAACACTCTATAAAAAATACAACTGTGACTACATCATTGTTACTAAAATATTAAAATTAATATAAATATAAGTATATGAGTCTGTTGCTCGAGTGATAATGTATCATTTTAGCAATAGTGTGTAAGATTGAGAACAATAATTCCAATCAGTTTTTTTTTCCTTAATTGGAAATATATCTATGAACTTTTAGTTCTCAAGTCTACTTCCACTATAAAGAACATCATAGGGGAATATTATGAATGAATGAAAAATAATGAAATTGAAAATTGAAAAATGAAAAAATAAGTTAACACTTTTCAGCATTTCTTCAAATGATATGCAGAAAACAAGAATAAAATTACTGCATCACATATTGTCATGAATATACTTCTTGAATCATGAGTTGGAGATTTTCATAGAACTAATTTACTAACTAACTAATGTTATAAACATTTATATATGTACTGTAACCCTCACATCTGAGTTTTCAAGCGTTGCTTTTATATGAATATTTTTCTTTATTATGTATAGCAAAATATTAAAAGTTATATATATAGAATAAATTTTAATTTTGTTTTAAAATGTAACAATAAGAGTGTAAAACCAAAATATATTATATTTTTCTCCTTTAAAATAATATTACTATTTTAAAGAAAAGAAACATTGCTGTAGAAACCAGACACAAATGACTGGGGGAACAACAAAAATAAAAATGCTGGTATGGAAACCAACAGAAGTTTATTACAATCATCTGCATTTCAAGAAATGGTGGGAATTGCAAATACTTCATTTTCGTGTCTTTTACTGTATAGAAGTTAATAAAAAAAATTAAGGATTTTTTAAGTTAATATTATGCATTTTATGAAGTAGAAAACACAGAATGCTTTATCTGATCTTTCCAGTATTGTAGCTGAGTATGAAGCTATAGACAAAGCAATTCTTTAAAATATGCCAATCTATTCATCACTATTCAATGTTGAAGAAATATTTGACATTTACTTGCTACAAAAGAAAAACTAGTCATCTAAAGTGATTATCCATAAAAATGTGCTTCTATAAATTAATCTGTGAATCTATCTATTTTAAATGCTCAGAAGATAATTGCAATGGAAACTCTCATAGAAAAATTACTTCAGAATGAACCAAAAGAAGGTAAAATATTATATTACCAGCAGACATTAAAATTTAATGGTTAAAAGCCATATTCCCACATTTATGGGCACAATATATATAGATATGAGCTCATAAAAATGTTAAGATAAATTAACTAAACTTTCTATAGATATTCTCAAAGAGTTATTGTAAGTTACAAAGATTTATTTTCTCTCACAAGTGATTGTTATATAATTTTTTTAATTGTAAATATGTAAATACATTACTTTTATTATTATCATCATTGCTAGTCTTTAATTAAAATTGTTGTTGTTGTTAATAATAATTTTACTGTTTATCATTTCTCATCTGAACCCAAGCTGATTATTTAATTAGTTAATGTAATAAAATATTAGATGGAAGGGAGGGGGGGGACGATCAAGAAATATAATTGAATCTACATGGAAACTAGTTTTAATGTGAGCTCAATTTGAACATTACTAGTGACTAACATTGACTGGTCAATTAAAAATAATTTGTATGTAGTCACTCCATAATATACCCGGTCACGCTTTATTTATCTTTAAATTCCCCTAGACAGAAATTAATTTGCCATATTATATTTTTTCATTTTATTGTTAACTGATTTATTATCTTAATAAAAACTAACAGGGATTGAACCCAGTTTAGTTTTAAAATATTTTTTTTAATTAGTATATGAAATATATAAATTAGTCATTGAAATATGGAACATAAATACTAAGGAGAGCGAGAAATATAATCATTTATTTTGTTATAAATAAAAAATCAATCGATAATCTCATACAAGTCTTAGACAAAAATAGTGATAGAAATGGATTGGTAGAGATAATGGTAATATGCAAATAAATAAATAAGACAGTGGTGGCGAACCTTTTTACATGTGCATGCCAAAAATTTCCAAAAACCATTTATTGAATGATTGGCGTGCCATACAGTTAATAAATCAAAATGTAAACATCTTAATTATTACAGTTTTTTAAAAGTTTATAAAACAAAATAAAAATAATAACAATAATAATTAAACAAAATTTCTAAATAAGCTAAATACAAGTGAACAATATTTATTTAGAAGAGCAGTAAAAAATTAATAATAATTAAAACAAAATTTTGGAAATAAACACATAAAATCAACATAAATAGATATTATTTAATGAGATTTTTGCTGTAGTACATTGGATGCCAAATATTTTATATATGGTTCATATTTTGTCATTTTAAAAAATGTACACGCAGAAATAGATTAATCTGTCATTCTATTCATCAAACTGTCTTTAATTAATTTCGTTTCTGAAAACAATGATTCACATGCATATGTAGAAGTAAAAATATATAATATAGTGGTCGATAATTCTTGTAAACAAATAAATGTTTCAGGAATAGCATTCCAGGCAGTTATTAATTCTTCTTCAGCATTCTTTTTACATACATCCAATAATTGATCATTTTCCATTGTTTCTAACTCATTGAAGTCAACAAATTTCTGTTTTCATATATAAGTGGATTGAAAATCGACTGATTGCATTTCCATATCTTTCAAATTAAGCCACTCAAAAATTTCTAACTTGAGACTATCCATTGATGTTATGTCTGGATATAAAATAAATTTTTGATATTTCTAAAAATTGTCTGAACTGTATAAATCTTAAAGAAAATTCATCAATTTTACTTGATCTGGTTTCTCATAAGATTCTAAATCAGTCACGAACTTTTTTAGATTTGGAAAATATTTGAAGGTATAAAAAATAACATCACGGTTGAAAATTTGTAATTTAACTTCAAATGCTTTGATCAAATCAAACATGACAACAATTGTCTTACTATAACCTTACAGTTTCACATTTAATTCATTTAGATGTGAACACATATCAGTAAAAAAACATTAATTTTGAAAGCCATTCAACATCCATTAATTCATTATATTTTTCAATGATTTTCTATTTACATAAAAACAGTCTAATTTCTTTTAAACACTTAATGAATCTTTGAAGAACTTTTCCTCAACTTAACCATCGGACATTGTTGTACATAAGTAAACCATAGTATACTGAGTTTATCTCAATGTGTAAATATAAAATTGATTAGCTTAGTCACAACATTCATAACACCATTCAGTGGCTTAAAGCTGGCCTTCATGCATAAAACCTGCTGTTGTATAATGCAATGAAACCCCAAAATTGAATGTCCAATATGGTTGGTAAATAAAGTGAGAAAACTATTTCCTTTTCCAGTCATTTAGCAACATCTGTAGTTACTGATACAATTTTGGCAACATCTATGTTGCAAATATCTATTCCTTTTGTTGTTGTTACTAATGAGGTTAAACTGATCAATTCTTCTTTAATATTATTCCCAACACAATAGCAAAACGAACTGATTCATTTATGTCTACACTTTCATCAAGCCAGAGAGAAATTAAACTAGAAGATTTTATATCTTTTTTGTTGCTAAGTTGTGATTTTAGCCATTTGCAGTATTCTTTCTTTAACTGTATTTGAAGTCAATGATAAATTTTTTATGCTCTGAATAATTTTTGCTTTGTTTTCATAATCTTCAAAAAGAACTGGTGCACATTTCATCCAAGCTTCTTTCCTATATTCTCCATCATTAAAAGGTTTCCCATGTTTGGCAATTACATTTGAAATAAAAAAAACTATATTTGAATGATTTTCAATAAATTTCATTATAGATATTCATTAAATATTTATATTTTTAAATGCTTAGGCAGTATATTCTTTTTGTTCATCTTTACTTTTTTCACAGAGGATTTATGATTGGTCTCATGATGCCATTTTATTGATGATGTTCTCAATACAACTATTCCAGAATATAAAACACATACTATCCTGGTGCCTTTGTTAATCATTCCATATTCATCAGTCCACCAATTTTGAAATTCTCTACTGCTTGATAATTTTTGTTTTTTATTTTCACTAGTCATATTGATATAATGGTAACAAATTTATTTAAAAGTAAATTTAAATGAGCTTTAATAATTTTATAAATCAAAGATGTATCATTTCACTTTTCATTTCAAAAGTAAACTTTATTTACAGAAAAGGATACAATATAAAGGATGCAACAAAGTGAGGAATACAGTGGGAACATAGGTATAGCATTTCGTAGGCTATAAGGATACATTTAAAAATGCAGAAATGCATACAAAAGAAGTTATACAATAAAAATAACATAATTAAGGTGTAATGGTGGTTGTATGGTAAACATTTAATACAACCACACCAGAGATCAGGCAATAAATCAAAGATATTACATAATTTACATTATTAGATCACAGAATTATAGAAATTGAGTATAACTATGAAAAAAAATACAGAAAATGGAAAGATAGGCTTCAATCTGTAGGAGTACAAAGATTATGGAAGCTGAAAATGATCATACAACTCTTCATACTAGGCGTATATAAGGCTAGAAACATCCATTGTTGTTGTAATAACAGGAAAATCAGGTAAAAGTCCATAAATAATGCAATCAAAATCATGCAAGTCCATGTGATTTGTCACTGTCCATTATATTCTCTGCTGGCCCTGTGTTTGGTCAGCCAATGAGGGGGAACAAGTTTCTTATCTTTTTCTCTAGCCTTATGGAGGAAATTAACAAGGAGATCTACAGCCGAGTGATCAGACCCCTTTTCAATTAATGTTTTACATCTAACTGTCCACATTCCAAAGTTAATGTAAGTGCCAGGCAGATGATGCTGAATAGTCTTTTCTCAAGGGCCAGCCGGATCATTACACAGGTTGGTCAGGAACTGTCATTTTCCCCAGAACATAATTCCGAAGGCCAGACCATAAATCACCTCAAAACAGAATGTGGACCATGGTCTCTTCCTGTTTGTCACACATGGGACATAAGGCATTGATTTTATAACCTCTGTGATAGCATAGAAAAAACCCCATGAGGAGAGCCCCAAGGTTAATCTTCAGCAAGAAATCCATTTCACTTTTACAGCAAAACTTTAAGCAAAAAACAAAAGTCATTTGATGGTGTTGATTACACGTTTTCATACCTTTGTTCGCGATTTTGATTACATTAAAAAAATGAATGGTGTCAACATGTTTAGGTGAAAAAAGATTAGAGTAGAAAACCATGTGATTACTTTTACTTTAGATTTGAAAAAACTTACTTCAAAGAATTATATAATATTTTACTGAATTTACTTTCTAGTTTTATTGGAATCATTTGACAGGTTTATAGAAGAATATGATACTACAATATACCAGTACCACTTTATTTGACTTAAAATATCATAATTTACTGCTTCTAATTAGAGTTCAATTGTAAATTGAATTCTAATATAATATTATATTTATTTTACCTTTAATTTACAGTAATTTTTTATTAGTATAGATTTTAGCAACAAAAAAATATTGAAGAAAATTATGATATATAAAATAGTTTGGGTGCCAGTAAAAAACTGGAATGTGCCATCTCTGGCATGCGTCCATGAGTTCACCATCACTGAAATAGGCATTAGATTTAAAGTACCTTGCAGTTTTAGAAAAATTACATGATAAAAAGAGGGGTGAGAATTCTAGTTATTAAATAAATAAAAGAAATAGTTTTTATATACATTTTTTTTAAAAAATATTTATAGAAAAGTCACAAGCTAAATTTATATATATGATTACCCAAGCTAAAGCAAAAATGGAAGCTCAGGAAAATAAAACTGAGACTCATAATAGTCAATTTAAGAACATGGTTATGAGCATGTTCACAGAATTGAATAAAAAATTGAAACATAAAATAAAGAAACTAAAGAGAACATGGAAAGTATGTTTAAACAAAAGGAAGAACAAAACACAGAATTAGAGAGAAAATTTGAAAAACAAAGTGAAGATCTTAAAACACAAAATAAGGAAATTAATGAGAACATGGAAAGCATGTTCACAGAAATGATAAGTCAAATGTAAGAACAAAATAAAGAGCTTAAAAGCCAAACTGAGAGTCAGACAAAAGTAAACAAAAAACAGATAGAGCAATTAACTGAGCAAATAATAGGTAGGTTGGAAAATTGTTTTGTAGAGTTAGAAAGCAAAATTGGTGAAGTAACTCTCAAAGTTTAAGTGAATAAAGGTGACAAGAATAAGTAATTTGAACAACTACATGGGATAACTAAAGAGGCAAAAATAGAGAATAGACAATATTCAAATAAAAAGTGAGAGTCAAATCAAAATGCAGGAAGAGATAACAGAGATGTTAGCAAAAATAGAGCTATACATATCAAGATTAGATGAAGGAGATAAAGCTATTGATAAATTTCTGATTGCTTTAGATAAAAATTAACACAGAAGCCTTAGAAGGTTATGCTTTCATTATAGTTAGCAACACCTAATAAAGATAAAAGCGAAGAAATATCTGATTTGGAAAACAAATTATATTATTTAAATATTAAGAAATGGATGATTAAGAAGATCACTTTAATACAATAAACTATAAAAGTATTTTGTTTGATAGGTGTATAATAAAAGTCCTAGGAAACC
This sequence comes from Epiperipatus broadwayi, assembly GCA_028023455.1. Lineage (NCBI taxonomy): Eukaryota > Metazoa > Onychophora > Udeonychophora > Euonychophora > Peripatidae > Epiperipatus > Epiperipatus broadwayi. Next base: position 34,707 of record JAQFVV010001300.1, on the reverse strand, counting down.
ACCCAGATTAAAATTTAGAGAACTAGAAAAGAGAAATCTATAACCTAGGCAAATAATTAAGCTAGATAAATGATTCAATAAGAAATTATATTCAAGAACTCATTATGTGATAACAAGACTAAAAAGTAGAGTTAGAAAGCACAAAATGAAATAGTTCATTTTTTTCTAAAAATGAATCAGAGTTACTACATGATAAATAAAGGTATTACAAAGCATTCTGAATGTATTGATTAAAATATATTTAGAGAGAGCAAAGTTTAATTCTTCTATGAAAAAGGATGACCTTTTAATAGATGATTCTGGACTTGTTGATAGGTACTTGATAGAGAATGGACAAATAATTTATAAAGTACATAATACAAAGTAGAATCTCTTGAGCATGATTGGGGGGGGGGGTAGTTTTTGAAAAAAATGAATTGTATTGTTCAAATGCTAAAACAATAGTTAAGAAAAAATCATGGCAAATGAACTAGGCATAATAATGATGTTCCATTTAATATTAAAAGTTTGTTAAAAAAAATAGAAGTAGTCTTTATCAATGTTTGATAGAAATTTCAGAATTATTTGTATCATATTTAAATCAGGCTAATATGAAATTTTTTTACTCTGACTTTCCAACAATGACAATAAAATAATAGTTATAAAAAACATCAAAGCTTAGAATTTAAATGATATCACATTATTCTTTGCATTGTTGATTAAGCATGTAAAGGAAAACACTACATCATTTGAAACTAAAATTAATTTTATGAGTTTATCAATAGCTGATCATGCTGCTTTCCGTATTGATGATGAATGAAGACTGTTTCATTGTTTTGCAGGTTGTCATGTTTTATTGATACTCCACGGTTCTTATCTCAGTATTGTTCCCAACCATATTATTTTTATATTTCTCACCCTCTAAGTCTCAAAAGTGAGCCAGGCATATTTTTATATTTATCAGTCCATAAGTCTCAAGAGTTAAGCATAGTTGTATATTTGTCAGCCTCTAAGTCTCAAAAGTCGGCCAGGCATATTTTTATATTGTCATCCTCTAAGTCTCGTAGTTGAGCAGGGCTTTATTTTAATGTATTGTTCCTTATATGGTTTTGTTGAAATTATATTTATGCTTGAAATAGCTTCCTTGGTATTCATATTGCATGATACAGTCAATGTCAGTGGGAGATTTCTTTGTTCATCTCAACATTGTAGGCAGATGATCAGGTCCAATAAATAATTTTAATTGAATTAATGAAACAATTTTTTATTTGCATACCGATGTACCAGATTTGTAAAGATGACATTATGTGTTATAGTCATACCAGCTAGTAAGTCTGTTTCCAAAGTACAGCTAAATGTGACATTATTGTAAAATTAAAAGAAATTGCTTTTTTTATGTAGAAATAAAATACAGCAATATTTATGGCTAAATTGACTCTATTTTATTTTTAAATAGAGAAGGGACAAATGTAACCCTCACATCTGAATTTACAGGCATTGCCTTTATGTAAATATTTTTTTATTATGTATAACAAAATATTAAAAGTTATATATACAGAATAAATTTTAATATTGTTTTAAAATGTAACAATAAGTGTAAAACTAAAATATATTATAATTTTTTTTAATTTTAAAATAATATTATTATTTTAAAGTAATATTTATTAAGGCTATAATCTTAAGACTATGCGCCTAAAAAAATGAAACATTGCTATAGAAACCAGTCACAAATTCGGGGGGGGGGGTAAAGGTGTTGCTATGGAAACCAACAGATGTTTACTAAAATCATCTGCATTTTAAAAAATGGTAGAAATTGTAAGTACTTCACTATCATGTCTTTCACTATATAGAAGTCATAATAATTATATTTATAAAGTGCATACGTGTTAATTAAAGTAATATTTATTAAGGCTATAACCTTAAGACTATGCACCTGAAAAAATGACAGTAGGGACTTCTGCAAATCTTGTGTTGAAGATTTGCAGAGGTCCCTACTGTCGTTTTTTCAGGTGCATAGTCTTAAGTTATAGCCTTAATAAATATTATATAGAAGTCCATAAAATTTTATAAGTATTTTTAAGTTAATATCATGCTCTTTATGGAGTAGAAAACTCTCCAGAATGCTTTACTTAATCTTCCAGCATTGTAGCTGAATGTGGAGCTGTAGACAAAGCAATGCATTAAAATTAACCTTGATTCTGCCATGCTGAAGAAATACTTGACATTTACTTGCTACAAAAGAAAAACTAGTTATCTAAAGTGATTATCCTATAGAAATGTACTTCTATAAATTAATCTATGAATCTGTCTATTTTAAATGCTCAGAAGAAAATTGCAGTGAAAACTCTCATAGGAAAACTACCTCAGAATGAACCAAAAGAAGCTAAAATATTATATTGCCAGCAGACCTTAAAATTTAATGATTAATGGCTATATTCTCACATTTACAGATACAAATTATTATATGTGAACTCACAAAGATGTTAAGGTAAATTTACTGAACTTTCTATGGCTATTCTCAAAGAGTTATTGTAAGTTACAAAGATTTTTTTCCTTCTCATGCGTGATCATCATATAATTTTTTAATTATAAATATCCTAAATACATTTATTATCATTATTATCATATAATTCTATTCTTTAATTACAGTTATTAGAATTATTGTTATTGTTAACAATTTTGATGTTTGTCATTTCTTATCCGAACCCAAATGGATTATTTATTTTGTTTATGTAATAAAGTATAGGTAGAGGGGTAACAATCAGAAAATATAATTGAATCTACATGGAAACTTGTTTTTATGTGGGTTCAATTTCATCATTGCTAGTGACTAGTATCGACTTGTCAATTAAAAATAATTTATATGTAGTCACTCCACTATGTAAAACTTGCCTTAGTTATCTTTAAATTCCCCTAGACAAAAATTAATTTGCCATATTGTATTTTTTTTTCATTTTATTGTTAATTGGATTCATACTAATAAGGTGGTTATCATTACAATATATATATGTGTGTGTGTTTATAATAATATGTTTCACTGTTTCCAATATCATCTAGTACATTGCTAAATGATTTTTAGTGAAATTAAAGTTTTATGTATATTTTTCCAAACACATTTAACTATTTGTTTGAAAGTTTATGATGATAACATTTTAGTAGTAATTTATATGTTGGATTATTTCCATCATAAATGTAAAAAAGTTCATTTAAACTTTTCAAATACAGTTAATTATTAATAATAGCCCACAGATTAGTATATAATATAATATTTTGAGTAGTATTATTCTTCTCTCTTCTGGTGCTACTGGCCTAAATCTAACTTAGATCTTTAGATTTGCGAATACAGAATTTAAGATAACACCAATTAGAGTATTCTATCAAAGGCAAATGTCAGCCGAAATTTTATATATTTGTCTCTAAGGGCCCTTCTGATTTCTCCACTTTTTCCTAAGAACAGATTTAATTAATGGCTTTCAGATATTATGAATTATCATATTAGGATTGATTTATGGAAATTTTTTGCCATTGCTATTTGAGCAGCTTCTCTGAATTTTCTTTTTTGTAAGGAAAGAGAGGAAATACAAAGAAAAAAATTCAAAGAAGCTGCTCACCTGCTAATGGCAAATACATTAATTCCATAAGTCAACCTAGTATATTATAATTCAAAATATTTGCAAACCACTAATTACCCCTTCCCTTAGGAAAGTGGAGAAATCAGGAGGAATCTCATAGATAAATATTGAAAAGTTCTACTGATTTTTGCCTTTGACAAAATAGTGTAATTGATCTGTGTGATATCTTAATATCTATATTCAAAAATCTAAAGGTCTAGGTCATATTTCCATACTAGAACTGTCACTAGTCAGGCCAGTAACATCTGAAGAAGAGAGGGGAATAATACTAATCAAAATGTTGTAATATATATTAACATGTGTGCTATTACTAATAGTTAAATGTATTTGAAAAGTAAGTTTGAATTTTTCAACAAATTATTTTGTCTTGTTTAAAGCATCACTTTAAATTCAGTATTCGCAAATTAAAAATTAACTTTTCAAATCTAATGCTTGTATTGCCACTAATCTAGCTAACAACATTTGAAGAAAAGAGAAAAATATTACTCACAAAATGTATTATATACTAAATTGTTGTTGCTAGTGACAATTAAATGTCTTTGAAAAAAATATAATAAAGTTGAACTTCTCACAAGTCATTCTAACAAGAAGATGAAAATAGTTCAACATATTACCATAAGTAAAACGCCATATTAATAAACCTTACATATGTATCTGTAATTTATTGCCTGAGTGATTTAGTATTAAGATTTAATTAGATGAAGTGACTTGTAACTTGTTAATTTATTTTTAAAAAATTGCATTATTCAATTGAATATTGGCTCTAGTATGTCACCCCATTATCAAGAAGTGTAGAGACAGAATATACAACTTAAAAGTTAAACACTCACAGATCAGTTGAGACCAGTCACAAAAACAAACAATTCAATTGAGCCATTAGAATGGCTCACTGCTCAACCCACTCTTGAAAATACAAATATTATGACTGCGCAACTGAGCATACGATTATTTTTCGTAATTTATTTTACGTATATTAGTTAACAACAAAATTATATTTCATTAATTTTAAAATCTACGAGTAAAAAAAAAAAATATCTGCAAATATTTTATTTCATTTGATATAGCAAAAATAATAATAAAACATTTAAACTGAGGAAGCTGTCGCCATGACAACGACGTTTATTCATTATTCCTAGCATTCACAGAATTATTTTGTCTGAAAGCAAAATTCCAAGATTTCTCAAAAAAAAACAACAGTAAAAATAAATTATTTCACACTTCCATTTAAGCAAAAATGTACTTAAATATTAGTGTGTAGTGTGTATACACATACAAAAATAGAAAATTAAACCAACGTATGTAGTATTTTTAAGATCTTGACCGAAATCAGGTAATTGGGGGAATGCGAACTGCGACCAAGTGATTGGCCATCATATGTGGTCGTTTTTTACAACTTGCCATACTCTTAAAACAATTTATTTTGGCATTTCAATTTTAGAGCTGTATCCCAGAGTTTAATGAGTTTTTACAATAATAAGATGCAATTTTATATATATATACACATAAAATATACGTACTTGTGGCTCAAAATCTTTGTTTATGTATAAACATATATCAGTAAGTCAAAGCATGTAGTTCCTCTCTATATAAATAATCAATTTATTTCAGCCCAAAAATAACTGCGGCTAATTGAAATATCATATATGAAATCAAAATCATTTCTAAGTTTTCGAAAGTAGTTTAGTTACTATAGAAATCAGCATACAATGCATTCAAATTATTTAAGTTTTTTTTTCATTATAAAATAAGATTCAAATATGCATGAGTTATTATTATTGCACAATATTTCAAACTATAAATTTTTAATTACGTAAAATGTAGAGATGAATTTTATTAAAAATTAATGGGCTTGAAAATATAAAGTTTTAAAAAGTAATATTTCTTACAGTAATTACAGCAGCAGTTTAGCAAGAAATGTAAATAAATTAGACTTCAGAAAATTTGAATTCCTTAAAATATTCAATGAAATAAAAATTTACTTTACTACTTTTATTCACCATTGCCAACTATCCGACATTCTTCACACACACACACACGCACACCCTTACGTATCTATCTATTAGCAAGCGGGTAAAACAAGGATGAACCCAGCAAATCCTCACCGTTCGCACGTTTGGTGAACACTACTTTTTGTTTCATTGATTTTTTATAAGAGACTATTGAAAGACCTTTATTCTGCAATGGACTATTTATTAACTCAGTATTATTCATTTATAATTATTAGATGAAGTAAAATAAAATATTTGGTACATTGCCAATAACTATTCTTACATATTTAAACAACAACTAATTTTGCTTAATTCAGTGAGTCAAGTTTTACAAAATAAATAAGATCATTTATTATTCTTATTATGATAAATCATAAACTTGACATAATGCTACTAGAGTGGATGAAAGAGAGAATATAATATAAACAAGCTATGTAATAATAAAAGATATTACACCTATTTAAATTGCAATTTTATTTATTTTGAAGATTTAATTCAGTTTGTCACTTTCAAATACAGAGTAAACAATTGAAGCTCTTAGTGTAGACATTAGTGTATCCAGCTGCATATATCCAAGACTGCATTCAAATCCAAATCAAATGAATCTTGAAAGTTTTTTCAGATCACAAACACTTGGAATTTTCCTTTCCGATACTTAGGTAGCCATTCAGTATTAGTTTATTATTAACAAAACAGTAAAGGTTTCGGGACTCAGATTAGTTTTAGTTGGTCAAATAATTGTGGGTTTGCTGACTGTAAAATCAAAAAATATCTAATTTGCTAATGGTAGTTAGATATTTTATTCCTATGGGCAATGGCTTACCTTTATCTTTTAGTTTAATTGAAATAATATTTTAAAAATATTTATTGACAACGTATTAGACATCATCTTTCTCTAATCCAACTACTTCATTTAGTTTTTTTTCCAATGGCTGTTTTATTATCAAGAAGGATCATATTAATCTAGACAAATGAACATTTGAGTTTATTTAAGAATTATTTTACAATTGTTTTTAAATGTAAAACAAAACCAAATGATTTCTAGGTTGACCTCTCTAAAACCAATATAAAACAAAATTTATTAGGGCATTGCCTACTCTCTTTTTTAATTAAAATGATTTTCATATGACAAAAGATGTGAACACCATCATCATATTCATCCAAATGTGTGAGTGCTTGTTATTATTATCATAGCACTAATATTTCATCTGTTTCTCAGTACCATTGTCAGACTAGTAAAAGTAATTTAAAAAACAGTGAAAATAAAAACTAAATTACACATTAACTATCAAATGATATAGCTTTTGATTATTTCATCTCATACAAAATGTTAACAATTAAACTAAAAAGGGAGATATTGATTGATGATCATATAATGATTTTGTTTTTAATTTACAAACTTTTACAATTTTTCTATATGAAATAAACTCTTAATACCTATGTAAACATATTGTATATAAATGATATCTGGTTACATCTGGATATGATTCACATTACATTCATACTGAAATTTCAGCTGGGTTGCATTTGCCATGAACTGGATAATGAATCTTATTATTTAAAAATGTTGTAGAGGTACTGTAAGCATTTACATATGATAATATTAAACATTCAACTAAAAGTAAACAAGAACACAAATTTTTAAAATATAATTAGAGGGCATTTGAATCCAGACTTTTAAGCTATCTTTAGTCATCAACTATATCTTATACAACTAATACCCATAACCGTATACATATGAAAAAGATAAATGATCTCCAATATACATATTTTGTAATGAATAAATACTCATCAGCAGACCAGATCATCATCTACCACACACATATATATTCAGTGCTCAGTTATGAGTGCCAGTTCAGCACAAAATATGTAGTGGATATCATTAATCTTTTTCACATATATATGGTCATGTTTATCTGTTATATAAGATGGAATTAATGACAAAAGGGAGCTTGAAAGTGTGGATTCAAATCCCTAAATTTAAATTATATATAGTATGCTTGTGTTTTCCTGAAGGTTTGTGATGATGGTGTTCTAGTTGTAATTTTATATTGGACTATTTCCATCATCTAATATGCATATGGAATGTCTTTAGAAAAATTTAACTTTATTTAAATATTCTAAATACATTCAACTGTTAGTAATAGCACATCAAAGAGGTTAGTATGTGCACACTGTTTCAAGAGGTATTATCCCCCCCCCTTCTTCAGGTGTTGCTGGCTTGACCAATGACAGTAATAGCATGGGATTCAAACTTTGATCCTTAGATTTTTGGGTATTGAATTTTAAGGTAACACTCTAACCAACTGAGCCATCATGCCAAAGGCAACAGACTGTGGAAATTTCATATACTTATCTATGACGTTCCTCCTGATTTCTCCACTTTTTCCTAAGAACAAAGTTGATTAGTGGTTTCCATATCTTATGTATAGTCACACTAGGTTGGTTTATGGAATTCTTTGCCATTGTCATGTGAGCAGCTTCTTTAAATTTTCTTCTTTGTATCTTTTCTTCTCTATCCAATATTTTTGTATTTTCCTAATTGAACATATATTCATTGGCACGTGTATGGTCTGCTACCTTAGACACATCTGTTTTTCTCTTCTAATCATCAGTTTGTATTTTTGCAAGTGTTTTTCAATGAGATGACTGGTCTCACAAATATATGTTCTTCCACATTCACATGGTATTTCATAGATGCAGTTTTTTCTTTTCAGCATTTCAAGTTTAGGCTTTGTAGATGTTAGAATTCCTCATAATGTAGTATGGCTCTGGAAAGCTGTTCTGAAGTTATACTTATTGCAGATTTTCATTAATATATCTTCTATTTTTTGGAATGTATGGGTACACTACAGTACCAATAATTGTCTATTGATAGTATAATGGAACTATTAACATGCTACATAAAAACAATCTACTTTCAATATAACACAGAATTCTTCCAACAAAATCAAGGAATGGCTGTAGCCTCACCATTGTCTCCCCTGATTAGCAATATTTACATGAAAAAAACTTGAAACCTTGGCCATAAAAACTACTCCATATCCACCTAAAGTTTGGCTTTTCTATGTGGATGATATATTTGTTATATGGCCACATGGTGAAGCCCTGCTACAAACTTTCTGGAAACATATCAACAACATATCCCCGTCAATTAAATTCACAATAGAATCAGAACAAAGTCCCCCATGGCAAAATCAAAACTACAGTTTACTGAAAATCTGCACACAGAAAAATATCTAGCCTATATATCCAATCACCCCAGAAACACAAAACATGGAGTTATACTGTCACTATGGAAGAGAGCAAAAGAAGTTTGTTTAGAAACCAGCGATTTGGAAAAAGAAAAGATCTATATAGACAAACTCTTATGAAAAATGATTATCCATCAGCTGTTATTAAGAAAATGATAAATAGACAGCAAAAAGAACTATCAAAAGAAAAGACAATTATTGGTACTATAGTGTATCCATATATTCCAAAAATAGTAGACAAATTAAGGAAAATCTGCAATCAGTATAACATCAGAACAGCTTTCCAGAACCATATCACACTACAAAAATTCTAACATCTATAAAACCTAAACTTGAAATGCTGAAAAGACAAAACTGCATCTATGAAATACCATGTAAATGTAGAAGAATATATATTGGTGAGATTAGTCATCCCATTGAAAAATGCTTGCAAAAACACAAACTGATGATTAGAAGAGAGAAAACAGATGTCTAAGGTAGCAAACCATGTATGTACCAATGAACATATGTTCAACTGGGAAAATAAACAAAAATATTGGATAGAAAATAAAAGCTACAAAGAAGAAAATTTAAAGAAGCTGCTAACATGATAATGGCAAAAAATCCCATAACATAGTGTCACCATAACTTTATACCCTTAAGGAAAAGGTGGAGAAATCATGAGAAACCTCACAGATAATTATATGAAATTTCTACAGACTGTTGCCTTTGGCAGGATGGCTCGTTTGATTAGAGCATTACTTTAAAATTCAATATTCAAGAATCTAAGGGTCCAAGTTTGAATGCCATGCTAGTACTGTCACTAGTCAAGACAGCAACACCTGAAGAAGGGAGAATAATACCTCTCGAAACGTTGTCCATATACTAACCTGTTTGATGTGCTATTACTAACAGTTGAAAGTATTTGAAATATTTAAATAAAGTTAAATTTTTCTAAAGACATTCAATACGCATATTAGATAATGGAAATAGTCCAATATAAAAATACAAATAGTATACTTATATTTAATTTTTTTTTAAATATAAAAGTGAAGGCATAATGATCATTCCACTTCTATTTTTATATTTTAAAATCGTCTACTTTTATTTTCATTCCATTCTATTGTTTTAAATTTTTTAATACTTGCTTTCTATTGATAGAATCATTAATCTTATAATGTGTCAATGTTTACCATGCCTCTACAAAATAACATTAATTATCCAATTTATGACAAAGGCAATCCAGATAAACATTGGTACAATTGTAATAATCTTACATGAATGAATCGAGATAATCTGTCATTTGTATCTCTAGCCTGTGAAAATCTTTGTTTTAACATACTGTATATAAGTCAAATGTTGGTGGTCTAGTGCTTAGCATAGCTGCCTTACAAACAGTGGGCACGGGTTGACTTTCTGGCCAATGCATTTGATATATGAAAAAAACATACTATATATAAATCATCACATTTAAATTTGGCATTATGATAAAATACAAGAATCTTAGATGATAAATGACAAACCATGTCTTGATCCATATGATCATCAACCACCAAAAAAAATGTAAGTTGTTTTGGCAAAATGCATTGAAAAAGTTTCATAACCTTCTTAATATCTAAACCTTATTTTTTTTTAGAATCAATTTGATTGGACAAAGACCCAATCAAAAAGATTTAGGTATTTGTTAAGTATACAATTCAAAGCTTTAGTTCTAACACAGACATGGCAAACCTATGGCATGCATGCCAAAGATGGCACATTCGAATTTTTTACCGGCAAATGAACTATTTATATATCATAATTTTCTTCAATAATATTTTTTTGCTAAAATATGTACTAATAAAAATTTACTGTAAACTAAAAGTAAAATAAATAAATATAATTTTATATTAGAATTCAATTTACAATTGAACTCTGATTAGAAGCAGTAAATTATGATACTTTAAGTCGAATAAAGTTGTTTTGGTATAATGTGTTATCATATTATTCTATAAACCTGTCAAATGATTCTAATAAAACTAGAAAGTAAACTCAGTAAAATATTTTATAACTCTCTGAAGATTTTTCAAATCTAACGTAAAAGTAATCCAATGGTTTTCTGTCCTAATCTTTTTTCACCAAAACATACTGACACAATTCATTTTTTTCGTAATCAAAATTGCAAACAAAGGATCAAAATGTGTAATCAATGCCATCAAATGATGTTGTTGTTTTTTTTTTGCTTGAAGTTTTCCTGTAAAAGTGAAATGATAAATCTTTTATTTATAAAATTATTAAAGCTCATTTAAATTTATTTTTAAATAAATTTATCATTATATTAATATGACTAGTGAAAATAAAAAACAAAAATTATCAAGCAGTAGAGATTTTCAAAATTGGTGGACTGAAGAGTATGAAATGATTAACAAAAACACCAGAGTAGTGTGTGTTTTATATTCTGAAACAGTTGTATTGAGAACATTGTTGGTAAAACAGCATTATGAGACCAATCATAAATCACTCTTGAAAAAATAAAGATGAACAAAAATAATATATTGCCCAAGCATTTAAGAATATAAATATTCAATCAATATCTATAATAAAATTTATTGAAAATCATTCAAATATAACTGCTTCTAGGTTTTTTTTTTTTCAAATGTAATTGTCAAACATGGGAAACCTTTTAATGATGGAGACTATTGGAAAAAAGCTTGGATGAAATATGCACTAGTTTTTTTTTTTTAAGATTTTGAAAACAAAGCAAAAATTATTCAGAGCATAAAAGATTTATCATGGGCTAGAAATACAGTTAAAGAAAGAATCCTGAAAATGGCTAACAACATAACTTACCAACAAAAAAAAGAGATAAAATCTAGTTTAATTTCTCTCTGCTTTGATGAAAGCACACACATAAATGGATCAGCTTCTTTGGCTATTTTTATTTGCTATTGTGTTGGGAATAATATCAAAGAAGAATTGATCAGTTTAATCTCATTAATAACAACAACATAAGAAATAGATATTTGCAACATAGATATTGCCAAAACTGTATCAGTAATTACAGATGGTGCTTATGACTGGAAAATAAAATGGTTTTCTCACTTTGTTTACCAACAATATTGGACATTCAATTTTGGGTTTTCATTGCATTATACACCAGCAGTTTTTATGCATGAAGGCCAGCTTTAAGCCACTGAATGGTGTTATGAATATTGTGACTAAGCTAATCAATTTTATATTTACACATTGAGTGAGATAAACTCAGTATACTATGGTTTACTTATGTACAACAATGTCCAATGGTTAAGTTGAGGAAAAGTTCTTCAAAGATTCATTAAGTGTTTAAAAGAAATTAGACTGTTTTTATGTAAATAGAAAATCATTGAAAAATATAATGAATTAATGGATGTTGAATGACTTTCAAAATTAAGGTTTTTTTGCTGCTATGTGTTCACACCTAAATAAATTAAATGTGAAACTGCAAGGTTATAGTAAGACAATTATTGACATGTTTGATTTGATCAAAGCATTTAAAGTTAAATTACAAAATTTCAATCATGATGTTATTTCCAACATCTTCATATATTTTCCAAATCTAAAAAAGTTCTTGACTGATTTAGAATCTCATGAGAAACCATATCAAGTAAAATTGGCAAGACTTTTGTAGTGTTATTCATCGATAATTGATGAAATTTCTTTAAGATTCCCAGAATTCAGACAATTTTCAGAAGTATCAAAAATGTATTTTATGCCCAGACATAACATCAAGTTAGACATTTTTGAGTGGCTTAATTTGAAAGATATGAAAATGCAATCAGTCGATTTTCAATACAGTTCTATATGGAAACAGAAATTTGTTGATTTGAGAAATGAGTTAGAAAGAATGGAGAATGATTGATTATTAGATATATATAAAGAATGCTTAAGAGGACCTACTGACAGCCTGGAATGCTATTCCTGCAACATTTAATTATTTAAAAAAAATAGCGACTGCAATGTTATCAATTTTTTCCTCGACATATGCATGTGAATCATTGTCTTCAGAAATGAATTGAATTAAAAATAGTTCGAGAAATAGAATGACAAATAAATCTAGTTCAGCATAAACATTATCAAAAATGATAAAATATGAATTAGATATAAAATATTTGGCATCCAGTGTACAACAGCAAAAATCTCATTAAATAATATCTATTTATGTTGATTTTATGTTTATTTCCAAAATGTTGTTTTAATTACTATTTTTTTTTTTTTACTATTACATTTTATTCAACTTGTGCTCTTCTAAATAAATATCGCTCACTTGTATTTAGCTTCTTTAGAAATTTTGTTTAATCATTACTGTTGCTATTATTATTTTGTTTTGTAAACTTTTAAAAAACTGCAATAATTAAGTTGTTTATATTTTGATTTAATAACTACATGGCACGCCACCACAGGTCTAACAAAAAGCTCTTTCCTAATATTTTAGTATTCTAAAAAAAATAATACTAAAGGAATATTTTCATGTTTTAATTAGAATAATTCCTATTAAATGTAAACATTCATAGAACCTGTAATAACTATCAGACACTTCCAATAGTTAATCTTTAATTCATGCCTTAATAATCCAAACATTATATATATAAAATTACATGCCCAACTAGTTCTTAAATAGTATTTTGAATTTCTAAGTTTGCATCAACAAAAAATATAAAACGGAGAAGTATGCGTGATCTGCATGAAAATATATTTTCTTTAAATATTGTGGGAAACAAATTGTTAGCTAAATATTGGCGATGTTAAAATAATATATTTCCGAAAAAGATAATAAATTAAGCTACTAACAAGAATTTATAGGTTTCCGAAAATAATAAAAACGTCTTTTAATATTTATGTAAATGGCAAAGTGCAACTAGATCATTTGAAACATTTATTTTTTTTTTTTTTACTTTTTCATTTAATAAATAATAATTATGCAATTCAGTGAATTAATACAATTAATAAATGAATTTTAAATATTATATATGAAACGAGTATTATTAGCTATTTTTTTTATTAATAAAAATGAGATTTTTTTTTTTTTAAGTTAATAATATAAAACATTATTAACATGGAAAAGATAAGGGCCAATGATAAAATGCCATGAGCATAATACAAAAAAAAAAATCGAACTAAATAATAATTTAAATGAAGATAGAGAAAAAAATATACTTTTGAGCATAATATAAAAAAAAACTATATAATAAGTAATTTAATATTTATTACGGCTATAACCTTAAGACTATGCGGCTGAAAAAACGACAGTAGGGAACTCTGCAAATCTTTAACATGAGATTTATTTAAAAGACAAGAACGGCAAATAAATAAATCTTGTATTAAAGATTTGCAGAGGTCCCTACTGTCGTTTTTTCAGGCGCATAGTCTTAAGGCTATAGCCTTAATAAATATTACTTTAAGTAATGAGTATCTGCTTTATAAATATAATTATAATAAGTAATTTAATAAGAATAGAGAAAAAAATGCTAACTTTTCTATAAACTTGTTTACATATATTTTTATTTCTGATAACTCTTGTAAAAAAAAAAAGAAGTAATAATTACAGTAATAGTATAATATACAAATTAAAAAGCGTATGCAACACTTGAACGAGAAGCTATACCGATTCAAAAATTATTATGCGCTAAGCGCTTTCAAGGCCATTTGCATCATATTCATAGCGGTAATGTGAGATGCAGAACGAGGAAATAGGGCCATATTATACAGGTTTGCCTTCATGATAAATTGTAAGTAAAAAAGCATTAAGCACTAACATGTTCTTATTATAAACTTGTTTTGTTATTGAAGTGATTGTTTTTATGCATAATGGCGATGAAACGTACCTACAAATCAGTATTTATTTACATTGAACATTTCAGTACAAAATAAAAAGTATGACCATATATAAATAATGGATTGTCACTTTGTTTTGATTTTTAATTTATGATTTTTAAGAGCTAGAATAACATTAATCCAGCTATCTACAGATCAGCAATTTATAGGAGTCACATAAAATTATGAAGATGATCTTTAATATTTTCTGACTGCCAGATTTTATTATTTAACATAAATTACAATTTATTTCTAAAAATTTTTTATTTTATCTTGAATTCATAATACTTAAAAAGAAAAAGAGGGAGAATATAGAATGCAAATTTAAATTTGTTTATATACCCAATTGGAAATAAAATTTAAAAAAAAAAGACACACAGATCTTCAAGTAGCTGGAAACTACTGAACCTAATTGCTGTGAGCTGTGCTTTTTTTTCTATTTTAATAAGTATAATAGATTTATTTAACCCACCCCCCTAACACACATGAATGTTTATATTTTTATAGCTATGATGTAAAAATGTTTTTAACAAAATATTACAATGAATAGTTACTATATTTTTATTAATAAAATGATAAATTCCAAATTATTTTTATTAATAATACATATAATAAATTACGCAAGGAGGAAGGGATTGAATAAGAAAAGTTTTTTTTTGTTTAATTATTATGATATAATGATCACTTACTACAGCAAAAATATATACTTTAAATAATTTTATACTTAATTAAATATTAATTTTACTGTCAGAAAATATTTGTACATTAATTAAATACTATTTAGTTAATTTTAATAGCAAATAAATGCTATAAAATGAGAAAGGTTTGTACAGAGAAAGTAAAGGATTTTATTGTTAAATCATTACTATTGAACCAGGTCCCCAAATATATATTGTTTAACTGGGTTTAATACTACAGGAATGAATCGGCCCTTCAAACAGAGGGCAAAATACCATTTACAGCATAGCTATCAACAATAACCATGATCAGATCGAGCTACATAAAGCATAACACAATCATATTTCCTGACTTTGGCTCACCTGAACTGCTGGAATCAAACCCCTGCCATCCAAAGCATTTTATTTGTTTTGAGGATCAAATTTAGGCACCAGTCAACCATGTTATATAGTCAGCATGCTTCGGACAACAGGCATACAATCCAGCTTGGCATATCCCAGGCTAGCTCATACTCTGTATCAGGGTCCAGCACATTTATTTAATTCATAAAAATGTATAACTACAAACTTAAATTACTGATGACACAGTGACAAGAAAGAAAATAGACTAACTAATATTTAAGCAAACATTAATATCATATAAAAATAAATATAAATGGTTAATCAGGATATATTTTATCATAGTCCTTTGTTAAAGTTCATTTCATTTAAAAATAGAGTGTCTATAAGCAATTATTATGGAAAAATATATTACCTAGGTTTTCATAATATTGAGTTGACATAGTTCATTTGGTTTTGTTTTGCATCTGTGTTACTTTCCAACCAGTTGGCTTTTTGATCTCGATCAATGGTTCCAGGGTTTGTTCGACATTCTTTGGCTTGACAACGGGAGAGATAGAAAGTATGTGGCAGCATTTATTTCACCATTTTGGTATTAGTTTCCAGTGAGGATTCAGGCAGGAACTGTTGATTTGTAGAGGACCTTTGGGGCCTGAAGCCCAGTTGAACATTTCTAAAATGATCTATCAATGCATTTTGCTAGATCTGCAGCCTCTGCAATGATATTCTCTGCAGCAGTAATGAATGGCTATATTCTGTCCTTAGATTTCTGGATGTCTGGATCAATAAATAGTGTAACAGCACAAAATGAAGACAAGACTGATTCACAGACATAAGAGCAGAATAATGTGACTACAAAATGAAGGCTGAAATAAATAACAATAGATGGTGGTGACTTTAAATACCTCTCTCTCTCTCTCTCTCATTCCTTTATTTTTATCTTAACTTGAATTTGCCTTTTAATTAATTTTACATTTCTTTAATTAATTGATTTTTACATTTGCTTTAATGTAATATTTTTCTTACATTAATCTACTATCTCATGATAGTTTACATAATTTATAATTATTTCAATTATTAATTTCAATTTTATTATCAATCAATAATCTTGCAAACTTGATTGCATTCCAAAGCTTTTACTAATTAATTTTTATTCTAACTTTCCCTACTTACTTATTTTTATATTATAAAAGGAGAGTTTTCTCATATGTCATAGCATCAGCTGGGAAGCGAACCCACCAACCTGGGACAACCGCTTGTAAAGCAGCTGTCACTGACCTCTCGACCACCAATGCTTGACATAAAAAAGGAGAGTTTTCATCAAAAAAAGGAGAGTTTTCCTAATTCTATCCTCACTTGCTTTTAATAAATAACTTTATTCTCTTTTTAAAAAATATATAATGCAATCCTTTTTTTTACTTTTACAAAATTATATTTTAAAACTACTTAAATAACTGTGTTTTAACAATTCTTTCAAATAAATTTGATCATAATTATTTAAATTTATGACATATGTAACGCAGACAAATGTAACGTTTATAATATATCCACTATTGTTACATCACATACCCCTCCATTTGAGAGTTAGAATGCATCAATTTGACCCATTTGTGTTCTAACATTTTTCAATTTGATTTTTCATTTTTATTTATTGATTATATTTCTCTAAAAGTAAGTTTAGATTTGCTTAAGATTGACAACCTACAGAGAGTGACTTTTCTTACACTGCTCTATCTCACCAGGCCATAATCTACATTGTCTTGCAATGATTATGTCATATGTGATGACCACCCAGAGTCACATGCATTGTTATGATGTGTACAAGAAAGGATGAATGCTGTGAATAGCAGAACACATCCGTCTCATATCCAACTTATGCAATAAAACAATATTTTAACTTTATTACTATGCTGGAATTTCTCTACCAGTGGGTTGAATGAGCCCAGTACTTTCTCCCTTGGATCAGCATCCTAGAAAATATGTTTTGCTGTGAATGGCAGTATTCATCCACTGACCATTTGGCTTATGCTAAAATGAGATTTATTTGAATTGTGGTTTATGCTGGTATTTTTCCAGTGCATACATTTTAGATAAGGGACTGTGGCTACTCCCAGCATGTTGGATGGGCCCATAACATTCTACTGGATCCTCATCCTAGAAATAAGGGAATCAATCCCCCCCCCATTTCATGCCCATTACAGATCTTTAGTTCACATAATGACAGTTACCCTTAACACACCTTCCTTATCCTTTATCTGTACCCTCCACCCATAACCTTATCAACCAAAATGCAACCTACGCTTATATAATTTTATTTACCAAATTTTATTTATTTCAATTACAGATTTCATTTTATTTATTATAGACTTTATTCAATTTATTTACTTTTAAATTTTATTGATGTATACTGATTCCCAAATAATGATTTTATTTTATTCATGTATATTTACTCTAAAATATTATTTTATTTTACTCCAAATAATAACAAAAAAAAAAAAAAATGTCATTGTACTTCCATTTAACTATTCTTTTATCACCATTACTAATTTTCAAAAAAAAAAAAAAAAACATTTTATTTTATTTATTTAACATTATTTCCATTCCCGTAATCCATGTACAAAAAAAAAACCTTTTTTAAAAAAAAAATCCGTCCACTCAATATGAACTCTAACCCCCCCCCCCTAACTTTGTCAGGTGGTTCTTCTATGTTTCTTACATATCTGTTGAGACCAGGAAATCTTGACCTACTTCTAGGCCTGGCTTGGTGTTCCAGGTAGTTTGTTTCCAGATCATAGTTAGTACATTTATCAACCCCTCAACTCCCTACATCTATTTCTTTTATCTCAATCATTTTTATCCAAGCCATAATTTATAATATTTATATTTTCCTCTCTTGCAAAGAGTTTAAATTTCTCCTCTTTGGCTACATAATCTAGCCTCATGCTATCAAATGCTTTAAGTAATTCAGCTATTTCCTCGACAGCTTTCCTTTCAGCACAATTTATTTTTATAACTTTCTTTACATTAGCAGGGCTATTACTTAAATGCACATATATTTTTACATTTTTCTCTTTCCTACCATGAATATTTACATTTTTACTTTCTAATTTATCCTTCTCTTCCTCATCTTTTAATTTTACTATTTCTATTTTTTATCATGTCACATATATATATATAGTTTCTATTATTTTCCTATCTACTAGTATTTGGGCCCTTTCCTGTATTTCCTGTATGCATTGTTCATTTGCTTGTTAATTATTTCTCAAATCTTTCCTCAAATGACTTCATGATTTGATTTTCTTTTGTATTGCTTTCTACTCTCTTTTTATTATGTTCTATTTGTGATACATTTTTATTTTCAGATTTAAGGTTAATCATTTGAGTCAGAAATGTTTTCTGGTTCTGGCTTAATTTCTTAGTCAGACTTATTTTCTATCCACGATTAACTGCTGAGTCAGACTTATTCTCTAATTTGGACTTAAAATTCTGTTAAAAATTATACTGGTTTTTTAGTTCCATTTCGTTTGTAGTATTTTGAACTATTTTAATACGCATACTTACTTGTGCTTTCCTATTTATTTTTAGTTTCATTTATTTTAACTATTAACTGTTTTATTATTGGATTCAGTTTCATGCTTTCTAATTTTTCCCTATCTTCTAGTTAGGACTATCCTCATCTCCTGTATTAATAGCCCTATTCATTTGTCGATCATTTCTGGGTATTTCTCAAAGTTTTCCTCAAACAACCTAGTAATTTCATTTCTTTCTATATTACTTTGAGCCTCTATTTTTGTTTTGGCTCTATTATAGATTACATTTTTTTACTGATAACCCTTACAAAACAAATTTTATTTTACTTATTTTTAAATATTTTCCTCAAATGAAATGTCCGAGTACCTCAAAAACCCCAGTCCTCTCTAAGTTCCACCTGACTATAAACAACCCCCAATTAAAAAATTATCTCTCTGACTGCTTTTTCCTCTCTCCTTTCTATTTACAGTTTTTAATTATTTTGATTCTTAATTATTTTATATTTTTAATATTATAATTTTGTTTGCTTTAGTCTATTTCTCTTCTCACACTGCACACTGTTTTTAATTTTTATAACTATGCAATTTAGCATTTATTTTGGATTTTAATTTATAACTTTTTTTTTCTTAATTTAATTATGATTTCACTTTTTTAACTTTGATTATGCTGGATTAATTTATAGCACTTTGGTCCGACATTGGACACCATTTGAACTGGCTCCCCTAAGTTTAATCCTACGAGAATGGATTGGCCCTTCAAGCAGAAGCAAAATACCATTGATAGCATAGCCATCAACAATACGAACAGTCAGCTTTAGCTATACAAAGCTTAACACAATGACATTTCCTGACCATGACCCACCTCGACTGCTGGAATCAAACCCCTGCCATCCAAAGCATTTTATTTGTTTTGAAAATCAAACTCAGGCATCAGCCAACAATGTCATATAGTCAGCATGCTTTGGATGACAGACACACAATCCAGAACTTGACATATCCCATGCTAGCCCATACTCTGTATCAGGGTCCAGCACATTTATTTAACTCATAAAAAATATAACTATATACTTAAATTACTGATGACACAGCGACAAGAGAGAGAGAATAGATCAAATAATATTTAAGAAAACATTAATATTTATTCAAGCACACATATATATTAAAACATAATAGCATGGAAATTTACATATAAAAATAAATATAAATGATTAATCAGGCTACATTTTATCATAGTCCTTTGTTAAAGTTCATTTCATTTAAAAATAAAGTGTCTATAAACAATTATTATGAAAAAATATATTACCTAGGTTTTCATGATATTGAGATGACACAATTCATTTGATTTTGGTTCACATCAGTGTTACTTTCCAATCGTTTGGCTTTTTGGTTTCCATTGATGGTTCCAGGGCTTGTTTGACATTCTTTGGCTTGACAACAGAAGGGATAGACCATGTTTGCAGCAGTGTTTATTTCATAATATAGGCATTAGTTGCCCATGAGGGTTCAGGCAGGGACACTTGATTTATGGAGGACCCTTGGGGCCTGAAACCTAATCAAACACTTCTAAAATGATCTAGCAATGGATTTTTCTAGATCTGCAGCCTCTGCAATGATATTCACTGCAGCAGTAATGAATGCATATATTATGTACTTAGATTTCTGGACCTCTGGAGCAATTAATAATAACTGCACAAAATGAAGGCTGGATTGATTCACAGACTTAAGAATGGAATAATTCAATCACAAAATAAAGGCCGAAATAAATAACAATAGATGGTGGCAACTTTGTATACCTCTCTCTCTCTCTCATTGTTTATTTTTTTCTTAACTTGAATCTATCTTTTAATTAATTTTACATTTCTTTAATTAATGAATTTTTACATTTGCTTTAATCTAATCTTTTTCTTAGATTAATCTACTATTTCATCGATAGTTTACATAGTTGTAGTTATTTCAATTATTAATTTCAATTTTATTATCAATCAGTAATCTTGCAAACTTACTTGCATTCCAAAGCATTTACTAATTAATTCTTATTGTAACTTTCCCTATTTACTTATTTTTATATTATAAGACTTTTCTTTTTTTAAAAAAAGGAGAGAGTTTTTCTAATTCTCTCCCCCGTTTGCTTTTAATAAGTAGCTTTATCTCTCTTTAAAAATATATATAATGCAATCCTTTTTTTTATTTTTACAAAACTACATTTTAAGACTACTTAAATAATTGTCTTTAATTATTCTTTCAATAAATTTGATCATAATTATTTAAGTTTATGACATATGCAACACAGTTATAAGTAAGTTTTCTAATATATCTGCTATTGTTAAACTATATAATCACTTAAACTAAAAAATGGTAACCTGGAAAAGATTATCTTTAACTTTATACTCCAAAATCATCTCTGTACATCAGTATTCAATAAAACACATTGTGATAATTCTAAATAGATTCACACATTTAGAAAAATAGTATTTTTCTAAAATGATAAAGTTTTTGCATATTAGTTATTTCATAGCCTTCTTTATTCATGATTGAAAAAATCAAAGATGTCAGAAATTATTTTATTCCTAAGGTCAATAAAATATATGGTTATTAACATATCCTCAGAACTATCTAACAAATAAGTTAAAATGAGATTCAAGCCATTAGCTTAAATGTGGCATCAGATATCCATTAGTTCTGACACAAAAGTGAGTCCAGAATGAAAAAAAAATTGTTGCTATAAAATAGATTTAAGTTACAAGAGTTATGTGATATATTATTTTAGCACAAAAATAAATATATAGTATAAATTTTAAGAAAAACTTTATTAGTTAAACAAAAACAATATATACAATTGAAAATAAATTGAAAATTTGTACCTGAAAAATTAAAACAATTTTTTATATCTACATGTTTTGATTAACAAGAAATCAAGATGAGCTAGATGCATGAACAAATCTTAAGAGAAACCATTTCAACATAATATTTAAGAATAGTTTTTGATTACTTTGTTTCCTACAGCTTGAAACTATATTAATGCTGTGGACACAACTAATATCAATTGCATCAGCATTATCCTATATGATTGATGACTACTACATATAGTAGAATATACAAATTTATACAAAAATAATTCTATGAATAACAGCAATATGCTAGCTAATACAAGAAAAAATTATTTTCTGTTATCCAATTAAATAAATAATCTGCTAAGAATTGCTTTCAACCTGGGGAAGGGTCACAATCTTAGACATCAGCTTGTCAGTCCAACTTATGTTAATATTGAAGAAAATAGCATAACAATATATATATATATGGATCTTCCTTATAAAAAATGTTAATGGAAAGATGAAACTTAATACAGATTTTAATATAAAATCAAAAGTATAATCAGCAAATAAAAAACATTATACCTAGGTATATGAAATGTCAGGCTTATTAAATCTATACTCAATAGAAATGAGGCTAAAAATGAATTTTAAAGTATAATGAATACAAAATATCTTAATTTACTTTAAACCTACAATAAAAAGTTTCAGTAAACATTAATTCTGCTTAAACATTGAGCAATAATAAATGAATACTAAACTGTTATCCAACAGTTTCACATGAGATTTCTTGCCAAGAAGTGATAATTTTGTATTAGTTAAATCTATTTTTCTATTTACACTTCTTATTCATACCTCTATCATAAAGTTACCAATTTGTCTAATCTATCTTCACTTGAAAGTGATCTGTAGTTATAGACACAATTATAAATAGTCATCAGCAAATGCCAGCCTGTATTTGTAATCAAGGGATTCTTAGCACAAATTTGGAAAAACTGTTTAATATTACATAGGATATTGGTGGATTTTAAAGTTAGAAGAAAAAGTGACAATATAATTGATTTAAAAAAGTGGACATGTATTTTACTAGAAAGGCACAATAAATATTGGAAGCATAAATAGAGCGTAATTCATTATAAATAAATAATAAAATAAAAAAGTGGCAAAACAATATTGCAGACATTAATGGTATGTCAAAAAGAGTAGCAAGATTAATTATTTGAATTAATAGAAAATACCAAGTGCCAATAATTCAGATTTATGCTTCAACAAGTTCTAATTGTGATAAAGAAAAAGAGAACTTTTTTGGATGAACAAATTGTTTTTGACCAAACTAAATATTTTAAAATTATTATAAAGACTAATGCTAGAATTGGTAAATAACTGAAAAATGAAAATAATGTGGTTAAATTTGATTATGGTGATTAAAGTGAAAGAGGACACAAACTTGAAGAAAAACTGTATATTATAAATTCTTTTTTTTTTTTTGAGAAAAATGCTGTATAAAAATGAACATAGAAACATCTAAAAAAAAGATGGCATGGCAGAATTTCATTACATTTTGAATAACAGAAAATATGTATTTCAAGATTATAATGTTCTTAGTAGATCCAACACTGGAAAAGACCATCCATTAGTGAGATATAAGGTATTTGTTAATGCAAAACTTGAGACATAAAATATTTAAAAAAAATAGCATTACCACTCAATATTCTATTCTTCAAAAATATTCCAAAGAATTTAAATTAGAATTTGTAAATCATTTTAAACTATTGACAAACTCTGAATTTGGTTCAGACTTAACAAGAATCAATAAGAAATTAACTGATATACTGTTGAGAACTGCATGAAAGAGAACTTATATTAAAAAGCAGCAAATTTAATAAATTTTCTACTTAAATAAAAGAAATGAAGGAATATGAAAATCTTTAAAAATTATTCATTAAAAAAAAAATTGAACATCTAGATTTTTATAAAATGGCAAAAAAAAAAAAAAAGTATTAACAATGATATAAGAAATTAGAATTGTGAATGGGCAAGAAAGCTATAAAAAAAAATTAAATTCGCATAAGTCTAAAACATCTTACTATTGAAAGAAAAGTTATTTCTAAAACAAGAACAAAAAATGGAAGTATTACAAAAAAAAAAATGACATCATGAAATATATGGAAGAATTTTATAAAGAATTATATAGTAATAAAAAACAAGAAAACCAACTCCAAATTGCCCAACATTTTAAATGAAGAGAGAAGTTACAGAAGGGACTAATGAATATGAAAGCATTGTATCATCAAGATATAGATATGGGATAATGTCATATCTTGAAGAATATTTATCAAAATCCAGCAACAATGATTAGATTACATGGAGATACTAAAAAGATTAATACTGAGATGATGTATGGCATAATGATTCCATATCTCCAAAACTTATTACAGCAAAATTATGAGAAATATTTTGTGAAATAAAATGGAAAACTAAGGAAGTAAAACTAAATTGGAAATTATTTAAATCATCTACATTTTTAGATGATAGGGTACTTTTATTAGATGAAAGTAAGAAAGTAGGACTAATGATAAATGTTATACTAAAAAAATTTCAACACATTTGTTCAAAAAAAATAATAATAAATATCGATAATCTTGAATTAGAAGTTAATAATTAAATATATCTTTGTCAGATTATTAATGCAGATGGAAAAAAATTGGATGAAATTAAACATAACATTAAACTAACATAATATTAAAAGAAAGTATGGTTAGGTATTTGAAAAATATTTTTAATAGATATGTTTTACCAATTGTTATATATGGTCCTGAAATTTGGACACTTAACAGAAGAGCAATACAAATACTTCAAATTACTCAATGACATATGAACAGATATATGTTAGGAGTGACAAGAAAGACTGAAAATGAAGTACATGGATAAGAGTATAACCAGGCATCCCTGACATCAATGAAAGAAGAGACTGAAGTAGAGTTGGGTTGAACATTTTTCTAGAAGAGGTAATAGATAGACAGTTGAAGTTTTAAACTGTATCTCAAGGGTTTGTACAGACCTGGAAAGAGACCATTGTGAGATGGATGAATAAAATAAGAAAGTTTTCTGGATTATTGTGGAGAAAAGAGGTTAGAGATTGGAGAAATTGGATTAAATTTAGAAAGACCAGTTGAAAATGATGATGACAAAATTACAACTCACATTCTAGCATTTTTGGATTATTATTTTATGGAAAAATAATTTCTAAATTTCTTGTTATTTGAAAAGGATTTTGGATACTATAATAAAAGTATCTTTATGTCTCAATAAAATACTTTAATATAGAAGAAAGTGAAGACTTTCAACTTACTTGTTTTATATAAGATAATAATGGATTATGAATAAAAATAAATATAAACCAACAGATGTTTTAGTCAGATTAAATTAAACTTTATGAAGCTTTGAATAGAATTCTAATTATGTTAGCAACATGGATGTGTGATAAAGAGATTATTTTATTCATTTCTAAGCTTGATGAAATAAAAAAAACACTGCATAAATAGATGTAAAGTTCAAATAGTTGCAATAAAAGAAACTATTCATGCATTACCACTTAGTCCCTATAATTAACATAAAAAAATAATAATAACAATTTTTAACTCTTTAAGTAAACATAAGCTTTTATATGACTAACAATAATGCTTACACTAACATCATTGGTTATGTTTACATTCATTGTTCTTATTTATAACTCAGTTTTTAAGTATTTATAAAATTGAACTATTGTATTTAGAATATAAAATTAAATTAAAAAGTGATCAAATCTAGTTTATTAAGTTTTAGTACAAAATAAAGATACTAGTAACAGTTCATTAAGTATGAGTATCATTAGCTCAAATAAAGCTGGAAAGTATTGTTAATATGTCTACAAATGTTACATTTTGTAAGTGTGACAAATATTTTGTGTAAGGTACTGTTTAAAAATTTAGTAAAAAAAAAAAAGTGGTGTGTCATTAATATTATAACTAAGTAAGATTATATGAAGTTGCACTATGTAAATATTTCTATGTTACAAATTAATAACTAAATAACAACAGAAAATTATTTCCTGATATTTGGAATACATAAAAATATATAATGTGCCATATACTATAGAATAGAATATTAATAAATCCGGGTACATCCACTATATTTTACTATTTTATATGCTTCCACCTGCTATATTCAGTATCAGGACAGGATAAAACTAATGGAAGTTGTTTCCAAAAAGACATTTTTTTTTCCTTCAGAGAGTCAACCCATAATCCATCATCAATTATTAGTCAGAAAATGAGTATCTGGTTAAATTTTGCATAAAACAAGGATTAAAGATACAGTTAAAACTATCACAATCTAACAATTGGAATGTCTATTAAATAATATATTCTATACCACTGTTCCTTTTTGGGAAATTTAATTAAGTTTAAATGTTTAATATTTAAAACTTTTTTTTTATCTAATGTATAAAGGAAAATGGATCAGTAAATAAAAAGATAGATCGACAGAATTCTACCTAACAGTGTTGATATTATTGTCGCTCAATAGAAGTAGTAACTCTTTCTAATTAAAAGTCTATATTTTTTATTAAGTAGTTAAGCATAGTAATAAAAGTGACTGTAGAGCTCAAATTTCCAGACTTAATTCTTAAAAAATGCAAATGTATATATAAGAAGACAAGAAAATTGTCTGACCGATTGTTTGTTGGTATTCAAAAGTCACAGTTTTTTTAAAATAAAAAAAAACTGAACACATGACAAATAAATATTATTTTAATACATTTTTTAATTGTTCACATTAATCAAAAACAATGAGCAATAGAATTTTTTATTTCATCCAGAATTGTTTTATTTATCAAAAAATATATTACTATTTCAATAATAAATAAATGTTATTTATTTAAACAGATAATATAACAAAACCATGTGAAGTGGAAATTACAGTTGTCATAATTAATGACGTATATCAGCTGTTATTATATAATAAGCGACTTCTAAGAATGACACATGATCTAATTTTTTCATGTAATCACAATTGAAGATAATAAAAATAATCGGAAAAAAAGTACTGCTTATTTACTTTTTTTAAAATTCTAAAATATTAATTTACTTTTTATATGGTACATGTTTTAATATGGTTGTTAATGTTTAAATGTTTTATCCTTCAGCTAAGAAATAATTATTTGTATCAAATAATAATTGAATGGATTGCCAGTTTAGAGGCCCAGATATTTGACAAAAATCCTAAGGCTATTTATAACATGAAAATATTTCCGCCAATCCTGGATTTAAACCACGTTATGGTCTCGGTAAGTAAATGCGCTAACCACCAATAAGAAAGATTTCTTACTTATGCAGCGCAATATAACCCCCCCCCCTTCCACAATCACTATTATCCACAACGCGTACTATTATTAATTTTTCACATCTCGTAATTTTCCTAAAGCTTTCTAAAGTCATTCATGAAAAACAAAATTTTACATAAATCATTATTTCCATAAATGAATTAAGTCCTACAATCAGCAGACTTTTAAACTTCCCATAGTCTAACATCTTCGGGCAAAGAAATAAAAACTGATGCAAATTATCAGTGAGAAAAATGAATTGGATTTATGCAAATCTTACTAAAATGGGATGGGAAAAAATCAACCGTAATATTATTATCAGGCAATAGTATAAAAGATAGACTTGGATATTTTTATCACATAATTAAGCTTTAAAATAAAACATAATTCAATTTAGATTTTTACCTGAAAAAAAAAAAAGAAAAATGAACTTGATGAACTATATACCTAGTTAATTCAGAAAAATGATACTAACTTTTAAACGCCCAAGGGCAGACATACCTAAAGTTTGATGAAGCAGTTCATTAAAGCTGCTTAACAATCACTTAATTTAATTATCACCCCCTTTTACGTTTTATGAACTAAAAACTAATATGAATGAATTTTAGTATTTTATTTAATTATAGAATATTTGAACTCAGACTTTCAAGTTCCTTTTTATCATCCACTCATTCTTATATAAACAATACACACGTCCATATACATGTGAAAAAGATAAATGATCTCCAATACAAATATTTCATGAACAAACTCATCAGTTGGCCTAGATTATCATTTCCCACACACATATATATATAATCAGTGCCCGGTTCATATTAAGATAGTAAATCTTCAAACTTTAATAGACAGGCTTCAATCTTCTCCAACCTCCAACTCTTTAACCGTCCATATCAGTAAAACTCTAATAATGGCATGTTCAAAGCCCTAGTTTGCCAATTTTGTTGACATATCCATGTTGACTGTAAGTCATTCTGACCCCTCATATGCAGGACCTTAAGCCAATGCAAATAGGGAAAAGCGGGATGGGCAGATTATAGGCTGAATATTTAATATTTAAAACCAAGTATATTATATATACTTTTAAGTTAGATGTAATTATAGGGAATTTGAACTCAGATTTTCAAGCTCCCTTTTATCCACTCCAGCTTATACCACCAATGCACATGATTACATACATGCGAAAAAGATAAATGATCTTTATTATATGTATTTTGTGCTGAACCAGCACTCATCAATTGATCCAAATGATTATCTCTCACTATATAATCAGTGCTTGGTTTATATAAAGATAGCAAATCTTCAAACTTTAATGGACAGGTTTCAATATTATCCACTCTCTAATTCTTCAGTCATCCATATCATTGAAAAATCTGATAATGGCATGTTCAAGGTCCTTATTTGCCAATTTTGATATGTACAATTGAAGAATTGGAGAATGGAGAAGATTGAAGCCAGTTCATTAGTTTGAAAATTTACTTTCTTAATATGAATCAAGCACTAATTATAAATGTGGATGGGGGAGGGGGGCGATAAACATCTGGACCAACTGATGAGTGTTGTCTTAGCATGAAATATGTATATTGGAGATATCTTTTTGAAATGGATGTGGTCAAGTGTACTGGTTAAATAAGATGGAGTGGATGATAAAAGGGAGCTTGAAGTCTGAGTTCAAGTCACTTATAATTACATCTAGCTTAAAAGTATATATAATATACTTGTATTTAAATATATTTAGCCTGTTTTCTGCCCATCCCTTTTCTGTGTATTTAAATGGGCTTAAGGTCCTGCATGACATACAGTCAACATGGGTATGATAACAAAATTGGCAAACAAGGGCTTTGAACATGTCATCATCAGATTTTCAATAATATAGATGGCTAAAGAGTTGGAGAGTGGAGAAGATTGAAGCCTGTCCATTAAAGTTTGAAGATTTGCTATCTTAGTATGAACTGAGCACTGATTATATGTGTGTGTGGAAGATGATAATATGGACCAATTGATGAATGCTGGTTTAGTACAAAATACATATATTTGACATCGTTTATGGTTTTTTTGCATTATGTTCTGATGTGTATTGGTTGTATAAGATGGAATGGATAATAAAAAGGAGTTTGAAAGTCAGAGTTCAAATTCCCCATAATTACATCTATAATACATTTGTATTATAAATATTCATTACTTCCTATAAGTTATAAACACATTTTTACAAAAAAAAAAAAAAAGATGTATTATTATAATTATGTAATGTCAAGTCTTCCTTGACTGGAGATGATTTTCAATACAGAAAATGGAGAGAGCATAGATTGGTTTTCTATCATACAATTTGAAATGATGTTTTATAACTGACATCTTGCAAACAAATATTAACATTTTCTTATATTATGGTTGCCCAATACTGGTATAGTAATAGGAAATAAGTCATTAAAAATGTAAATAAAACAATACTACAGCAATATATATTTACAACCACTTGCAGGCATTCATAAACAAGTATGAGTATTCAAACTCGAACAAAATATAAATAAAATAATGAGATGTGTTATGCAAAAAAAATTATACAATGAAAACTTTTTCTCATTGAATTAAAATCTATAGAACAACTGCAGCATGTGCAATGTACACTAGAAAGGCACACACGATTGTCACATAAGATTTAATTTGCCAATTTAGTTTGCTTACTTGAAAATGTGCTACATTTAATGATTTTTAATTATTCTGCTGCATACATATAATAAGTGTAGTCATATGCCTAATAAGCTGAGATAAAAAACTGATTAATGTTGTAATGAATATTTTTTCCAACCAAAAAAGCTATGAAACTGTCAATAAACAAAATGCTACAACAAACACCACTGGTTAATATAGGAATCATATGCACAATATATTTCAAAGCTTTTCTGAAAAACAATTAGAATTAATGCACATGCCTGAACAATTTATGTTAATTCTTGGTGTTTTATTGCTTTTTTTGTTAATCCCTTTAAAAATGGCAGGTAAAAAATGTTCATTATTATTTAAAATGATTACCCATCATCGTCACCATTATTATTATTACATATGAGATATTCTGTTCCTGAATTGCTTATGCACCAGGCAATGGATAATTGTTGCACTTTTACACACTATTCTATGATTATAACTATTATACTATTACATTATCATTACAAATCCCTATAAGCATTTGACATAATTGGGAAAAATTATTTTAGTTATTTCATTTGTCGCTTTATTGGTTAATGTTATGTGTATTATCATTTTAGAATGATCTAAAAACTTAGAAGTTTTTGTTTTTTGAAAAGTGTTATTAATAATCTAAACATACCGCTCACAAGGGAAAAAAGGCCATCAAAATAAAAAAATAAAAATAAAATAATCATTAAAAAGGAGAAGCCAACAGCAAAATTAAGGTGTCACTTTACCTTGCAATAAAATCTTTTTTAACAGTTTGGGTCTCAGTATCTCATGGTGTAATTGTTGTTTTGGGGGTTACAATGGTGCTGTGATTCCTATATCTTCTCAGTCTTGTTCTAATTCTATCTACAACCTTACACTACACATGGACAGTTTTGTTTTACTGCAGTTATCATTTTAAAGTTATTAGTTAAAAAAATCTGAAGATAGCTTTATATGGAAACTTTAGGCAATTACAATAAATAATTTGTATGGCAATGCCATGAAATGGGCTCCTTTAGATGTCAATAGAAATGATCAATTTCTGATTAGCAGAATGCTTTAGCCTGAAGCCAAATAACAGAAAAAATGACATTTTAAAGAAAAATTGTATTTTCAGTAATTTGTTTATAAATTAACTAAAGGTTATTTAAGCAATATTTTATAAAAGACTTACATTAATGTAAAAACTTATGACATAACAAGATTTTCTTTGAGGGCATTTTTTTTTTAAAAAAAAAAAATAACTCTTACAAAATTTGTTTTGGCAAAGAGAAAGCAGTTTTTATGGGGTAATCATGAATAGATAAAGAAATTATTTTTTTAAATTTTAATAACAACTAACCCTAAATTTATCTTAGTTTTAATAATATAGATTTCAAATATCTAATATTTCATTCAACTAACTTTTTGAATAGATAAATTTATCCAAAGACACTGCGCACCATTGTTATAAATAAGAACTCCATTTAATATTTATTTCCATATTCTGCAAATGTCAAATATTAACTTTTAGAATGTCCATCATTTGAAAATTTACATTTATAATAACATTAAAATTATCAATATATGATATACAAAAAAGATTTAATTATAAGAATAAAATGTTCAAATATAGAGGAATGTCGGCAAATGTGTCATTAGTGCCCATTCAAAATAGAAAGGTAGTTTGTACTTAAACAAGTTAAACAGTGAAGATATAGTAGTCATTTACATTATGATAAATAATATTAAGAGTATCAATGTATGATATAGAAAAATGGTTTAATTGTAAAAATAAAATCTTCACTTATAGAGGAATGTGGGTAAAAGTCTCACTAGGGGTCATTCAAAATAGAAAGATAGTTTACAGCTAAGCAGGTTAGGCAGTGACAAAATAAGAGTGCTCATCAACATTGACATATGGATAGAAACAAAAAATATGAAAAATTAAAAGAAACAAGGAATATGATTTTAAAAAAAAACCAATTACTTCAAGAGAAGAAAGAACAAAATAATGAAATTACGACAGAAACTTAATGAAAAGTCAAAAGTTCCTGGATCAAAATCCAATTTCACTATTTCTGATGACTGAATTGTATATTACAGAGAAATTAATTACTTAATTATTTTATTTAATATTAAAATATGCTTGGGGAAAAGATTACTTATATAGAAATAATAGAAATCATAAATAATGCATAATAAAAATTGTAGCATATCTAGAAATAGATAAAGTTGGACAGTAAAATGACTTCATTGTCAATATTATTTATTTTTAAATGTTATATTAAAAAAAAAAACTAAATCCCTTTGGCTGCTCTCATAGGAAAAGCATTTGGAAGTGATGATCTTAATGACATGTCAGAAAGTAAATCTGAATTTTGGATAATTTGAATGGTACCACTTCACTGAAAAAAAAATATGAAGAATTTCTGGGTTATTAGAAAGTTTTATATTCATAAATTGGTGAATATTTTATTTTATTGTACATCACACCATCAGAACGTTTAGATCAAATCTATTCATTTAAAGAACATATTAAATAAAGATATAAATATTGATAATTATAATCTAGCAAATGCTTCATGCAATCATGGAAACAATAAGTAAAAATCATTCTTATTCTAAAGTACATCGTTTTTATATAAAACAAAATAAACCTTAATTTTTATTACAAGAATTTCTGCAGAATTGTTACATTTTCTATGCCATGTTGAAATAGAATCAAGTAAATGTCTGACAGTGGCACAAAAAAAAAAACAGCATATAAAAGATGACAGAGTATTTCAAGCATTTGGTTTTAAAAAAAAAAAAAAAAATTCTTTTTCAAAACCCTTCTTTTTGAAACTTAATTTCAGCATATATTTTTTCTTAATGGGTATACAGTTGGTTTGATCAAACTTTAAAGCATAGCACTAATGAATATAATTGTATCTTGAAGTTATTGAATAATGAATATAATGACTGGTGTAACAACTTTGAAAAATAAGATCTTCCATTAGAATTGACTTTCTAAATACATCTGTTTGATTATCTCTAATACCCCTGAAAATATATAATTGGAGCTAAATGTGTTATCCAAAATAATACCACGAATGTGAAACTAAGAAGAATCCTATTAAAATATCAAAGAATGATAGCAAATATCAAATAGTTCATCACAATCTACAGTTGTGAGTCATGTATTTTTACATGATTCAAATGAAAATATGTTTAGATTACAAATGATGAACAATTACCTAAATTGTAATAAGCTAAAAATAATGATGGATCCAGAAATGCTTTTCTTATACATCAATAAGCAATATCAAATAAATCATTAAACCATTTATTGCTTAGTTTAATTTAAAAATCTAACTATTCCTATTTTTATTTGAAAGACCTTAATGACAATTTTGGTCATATTTGCTATTTTCATATAAGTATAATATTGTCTATTCATAAAAATTATTGACCTAAATATTTCTTATTTAAATTCCATTTTACTTGGTTTAATTCACTTAAAATTTAACTCATCCTACTCTTAATTTAAAGACCCTAGTGACAATTTTGGTCATATTTTCTCATTTCATATTACATTGTAATATTGTCTGGTCATAAAAATTATTGACCTAAATATTTATTTGAATTCCATTTTTAAAATAGAAACATATTTTAGTTGACACATTATAAAAGAATAAAAATATGTCTTAAAATTCAAAATTTAACATATTCTTTTTAAAATTACATAAAAATATTACCAATTCTTAACAAAGCAATTTCTTTTCAGCCAATAAAAATTGCTTTCACTTTATGATATTAAAATTTTAAAAAATTTCTTAAAAATACATTTTCAAGTAAAGACTAATTATAATTACAGAGTTTTATTGATTTAAAACAAATATGTTGCATAAATAAACTTGAATATATAAATAAATTTCTGAAAATTACAGTTCTTCTTTTGGAAATACTAAAATATTGAAGCACATTCTTCAATTCATGAAGCCAAATAATCCACCAATCATAGATGCTGTCAGTTTCTTGCATTAAGATACAACCATTCAAGTCATTATTGATTTGCTTTATATTTAAATTTAAGTAATATTTGTATGAGGTCTGCATGATACTAATATCTTCAAGTTTTTAAACTAGTAGTTTTAGTTATAATTTCTCCACAAAAAAAAAATGCTTCCACTAAACTAATGCTATAGATAACAGCAAAACAGCAAAAAAAAAAAAAAAAAGCCTAAAGCAATAATAGTAGTCATGCCCCGAATGCCTCAAAATTTTGAAAAAAATAATTATTGTTTCTTAAACACGTTAATTTATATAAATAAATTAATTAATTATACAATTTGCAAATTCTTATAAAATTTTGATTTTATTCTTAAGTCGACTTGAAATTAACCTAACATTTTAACAAATTAATTACAGGCATTTTCAAAAATAAATAGTTGAAACATTGGGTTAACTATATATATATATATTTTCAATGTAATTTAGAAATAAAATACTATCTTCTCAAAAATTTTAATTTATAAGAATTTGGTAAACATTGTGTACTTAATTAATTTGTTAATTTAAACAAAGTATTTGAAAAAGAGATTCCTATTACATGCTTATATATATATATACAATAAATCCATGATATAAGATGTATTAATATATATTACATAATCAAATAAAATGTTATAAAA
>JAQFVV010001299.1:0-84273 GCA_028023455.1 Epiperipatus broadwayi | reverse complement strand
AACCTGTGTGAAATGGTCATGTATGAAATGAATTGGCTACTTAAAAACTATCTTCCAATGAAGTATCGAGGTTGGGTTAAGCAAGTGCCACAGGTTATAAATTATATCAATTGGTAAGTCAATGGGCTTTACTCCAATCCATTTACATTTAGGGAAATATGTCCCTCAATTACTAAAGACCCCTTTGCCAGGAGTAAAGAGTGCTCAATAGATGTGGAAAATGATATAGCTCAAGATTGTTAAACCCTGATGAACAAAGTAAATGAAGGAATGAAATCAGCAAGTACCTGGTACCAATTCCAAACAGAGAACAAAGTGATATTAAAAATGCCACACATTAGTGACCTGGCGAAGTATATCTATCAAAAATTTTATAGTTTGTATGAGACTCTTTCACTATTGTATAGTGTCAGGTTAACAGTGTGTTCTGTGTAGACACCAGGATGGAGATTAGATGGTTTTATAATGCTAGGGCCTTAAATCCTGTTCCATAAAGACAGAATGGATGACCCCTCAAAATGGTAAGATCTCATTTTGAAGTCTTTTCAATAGGGAGTATTGTAACATTAGCCAGGTTTGAATCCTGTTACAAAGAAATTAATGGTCATGGATAGGTCATATTTAACATAAGCATAGCTCACATTATCATATATGAGAGAAAACATATATGTAAAGAAAAAAATGAATTGTAAAGTTTTTTTGTTTGTTTACTTTTTGTCATCTTAACAAGTATTACAAACTGTTTTATAAAATATCTGGGAATATGTTGTTGAGAAGGTAGAAATTGAAAAAATACATTTATAAGTTAATGCATATTTTTTATTATTATTATAATTATATGTCTTGTTTTAATGAGGGTAACAAAATACATTTGCTGCAGGTGTCTTTTTTACTTGGCTTCTGAAATTTCCCAAAAACTGTAGTTAATGCAGATTGAACAGAGGAATGCAAATAAGATGGTAATGGCATTCCTAAGTAATTAACAAAATATAGAAATGTTGATTGAATAACATTGGAGATGGCTAATTAATAAAAAATGAGAAAGAAAATAGAGGGGAATGGAAGACATTATTATATTGTTAATGTCTTGTTGTGAATGGTTGTGCTTTTGCTATTTGACTAGACTGTTAAGGTTAGTTGGATTCACTGAACTGCTGAAAAAACACTTTCTATACTAAACATATCAAAAATATGCCAAACCTTAATTATGGGGTAAAAGCAATATGTGTAGGGCCATCACCTCATGCTTTTAGTACATAGTTGTCTTTTTTCTGTTGCCCACTGACCTAAAATATCACCAATATTGATCCTATGGGTATTAAACAATAAAATAGCATAAAGGAGATTGAGAATGCAATGGAATTCATGTGCTTAAAAGATTGCCAATAAGCCATTTATTATTGATAACCACCATTAGTTTATGCTTCAGAAGTTTAATCATGAACAACTACTTAATCTTGGATTCAGAATGATCGTGCATATTTGTTTTATTCCAAATGTGAAAGAATCTTTCCTAGAACAATTGTCTCAGAGTAACATAAACTTACATTGAAGAAACTAAAATATATAAAAATCATAGGTAAATATAACTTTTCCACTTGAACTCACAATTTTGTGTAGTTACCCTCAAATATTAATTAAAATTGTATCATATAACTGTATTCTTTTTGCTTTGTACTTTAATTGTTTTTTTGTTATTGTTATAGTAACATTTGTGTGATATTGATATATGAATTTTAATAAATCTTTAATTTAATAAAAGAAAAAAATTTCAATTTGTGTACTTACTTACGAACAGTAATTATTATTCACCTTATTGAAGAATAGATTTATCATTTACCTTTTTCTATTTTATTCCTGTCAGTATACCTTGCAAAGTGACTAAGTTACAATCTATATGAGTGCATGCCTAAATTTAACATATTTTAACTCAAAACTTCTGTTCAGCAAATAAATGTCTGTGTATAATAAAAATGGAATGGGTAAATAACAAATGAAAGTCAGGTTGGTTAAATCCAATTACAAATAGACTAATTTTAAGTGTATAGAGATTTAGAAATATAATATAGGCATGTAAAAGTTTATTGTGTACTTTCAAATACCTCATTCCTTCATTAGGTTTTTTTCCAGCCTTGAGAGTGTGTTAGCTTGGGTTGGGCCCTGATTAAATATGATATATAACTATATAGTAATGAGAAAGGTATAATTGTCACTGTAATAGTGCAATTGGCACTTGAGGTTGGTCCTGTCTGGCAACCATAAATATACTTTTATCAGAAAAAAAAAATGGCATTATCAAAATAACAACCAATTTAGAAAATACCTACACAAATACTTGTATAGCATATATATGCACAATCTACAGGATTTCTTATAAAAAATTACCAAATAAAATTGATCCATACTAGTATCTCATACAGTAGATAATAGTAATTGTAATATGGTAGATAATAGTAAAAAGTTATCTACAGGAATTATGGTGACAAAACAGTCATAGTTATATGTTTATAACTCAGCGTAATTCATGCCTACCCTATTTATAAATTTATTTTTCCCTTTTTATGAAGATAATTAAATGATACTGTGGTTCAGTTGTCAAAATGCAGATCTTCACTTTTATCTATCATATAGTAATTCTGATGTTTTTTTTTTTAAATAATATTTCAATTTGCACTTTCTAACTACTTCTTACTCTTCTCCCCACTTAAAAATTCTTAAACATAATTTTTTATTGGAAGTTTTACTAAGATTCATTATTTGCTTAAGCTCTTGATTTCTTTTTATTATTTTTCTAAGTCTTAAGCTGAGTGGTTTTTTTAGTACTTTTATTATTCACTGTTCCTTAGAAAATACTTTTATATCTAACTTTTTTAATGTGACCTTCTTGGTCATCCATTTTTTAAATATTTAAATAACTATTCGTTTTTCAAATCACATATTTCTTAACTCCTATTTTTATTGTGTGTAAACTTAGATGTACAATCAATTATCATGCAAATATCGCCCTCCAAAACTTCTGTGTTAAAATTATTTAGACTATCAACATAATGAACATTTTTAACTTACACAATTGGGCATTAATCACTAGCACTATCTGCTTCATCTAACTTAGGTATATCTTTCTGTGATTATTCTAAAAGTATATTACAAACTAGTTTTATTATTTACTTCAATTTTCTCTGTCAACTGGATTCTATCATCTTTTACTTCTCTAAATGATTTATTTTATTTTATTCTTCCAGTTCTTTATTTTGCTTTTTCATATCTATGGTATCTTTAATTTCTTTATTTTGTTTATTTTGCTTTCCATGTTCTCTTTAATGTCTTATCTAAGTTCCTCATTTTGTTTTTCAAACTTTCAATTCAATTCTGTAAATGTAGTTTCTATGTTTATCATTTCTATAAGCATTCCCATGATCATATTTTAAACTCACTATCATAAGTATCAGTTTTACTTTCCTGAGCTTGCATTTTTGCTAGCTCGAATAATCATATATATAAATTTAAATAAACAAAATCAGCTACTTTTTAAAAAAACATATACAAAACTAATATATTTTTATTTATTTATTAACTAGAATGTTCACCCCTCTTTCCATCATTCAATCTTCCTAGAACTGCGAGATACCTTAATTCTAATGGCTTATTTTATTGGTTGGATTGTTTCTATCATCTCTATCATTCCAACTCCATCAGTATTTTATCTAACACATTTATGAGTTTATTGAACGATTTTTATTTGTAACTTAAAAAGATTATCTCTCATAGGACCAAGTATTTATATTTTTCCGAATTTTCATAATAATAACAAATATATTTTAAAATTAAACTAGATTTAATCCCTGTTTGTATTAATCAATAAAATCCCAACCTGGCCCCCAAATGTAATGGAAAAGCACCCTATTAACCAATTGGTATTAAAACTATTTAACAATTAAACAATTAAAAAAAGATATTTGGCAAGGCAATTAAATTTTCACCTAGGAGAATTTTAGGACAGCTAATGAGCTTGTACATGGTAGAGTGACAGAATACAAAATGTTTTTAATTGATAAGTAATATCTAGTCAGGAGTAATGATCAAATTGAGCCAACATAAAAACAAATTTCCATGCAGCAGATTCAATTATATTTCCTGATCATTACCCATCTCCACCTAATAAGCTATTACATTAACAAATAAATGATTAACTTGATTGGGATCAGGAATGACAAACACAAAATTATTAACAATAAACAATAACATTAATGGAAGAGAACTCTTATTATATAGTAATAATGATAATATTAAAAAATCTATTTATATATTTACCAATGAATAGACTTACATGGTGATCATGCATGAGAAAAAAGTATTTATGACTTGCAATCTCTTTGAGGGTATTTATAGAAAGTTCAGTAAACATACTTAGATGTCTTTGTGAGCTTACATGTACATTTTGTATTATTAAACATCGGATCATAACCATTAATTATGGAATTTTAATGTTTTCTAGCAATATAAGATTTTAGCTTCTTTGGTTTCTTCGAAGATAGTTTTCTTATGAGATTTCTATTGCAGTTTTCTTCTGAGGATTTTAATATAAGTAAATTCACACACACATTTTTTTGTTGTTAATAAAATATTTTTATATCTAAATTTATTTTTAATTTGCAAAGCAACATAATTTATTCCTTGTATTTTAGATTATAAAAATATATTTTCATGGCATAATAATTTGAAATGAATAGTTTTTTTCTTTCTTCAACAAGTAAATGTTACATATTTTTTCAACATTCAATAATGATGAATAGATCAGCAGGATAAATATTATAATTTAAGGCATTCTTGTTTGCCTACAACTCTAGATTCAACTACTCTACCTGAAAAGTCTGAGAAAGCATCATAAAGACTTCTTTACTCCATAAAATGTACAAGATATTAATTTAAAATCTTTATAAAATTCCATTTTATAAATTTTATTCCATTGACTTCTTAACATTAAGAGTTACAATAAGAGTAAGTTACACTAAGAGTGTTGAACAATTCTTTTCCTGGTTTCTTAAAAAGCAGACAAGTTTCGAAAGCTTGATTACTAAAGCAGCATTTTTTTTTTTTTTTAAATATTCTTTATCTTTAAAGGAATAATAAACTCCTCTATACTTCCGCATTCTTTTTAAATTCATATAAATAAAGATACAATAAAAGACAAATGACTCCCAAGATGCATTTCGTGCTGAACCAGCACTCATCAGTTGGGCCAGGTCACTATCTCTCATAAATATCTTTATTATATGCAAAGTATTTATCTAGAGTAAAGTGTTACATTTTCATTTACCATTGGCAAACTTCCTCCACTCACAACTTTGACGCCATCCATTTCTGATAAATACACTAATGATAATTACTAATCATTTTCGAAACTAGAGATTATCTCTAGCACAGATATAAACTTTAAACCTCAGTTAAAGATTAATGTATCTGATTTTTAAATTTTGTATATTTTTAAAGGAATAAAGTAATAAAGCTTTTTGTGATTACACTTACTTATGTTTTTAATATTTTAAAGCACATGCAAATTTTATTTTACATATATTGTTATACATAATAACAAAAAAAAAAAATTTACTTTAAAGCAACACCTGCAAACTCAGAAGTGAGGGTTACAATATATATAAATTGAAAATTGTAGTGTTAAGTCATATACAATTGTGTGTTAAGTCATATACTTTGTTTTATTATGTATTATTTTAATTACTATTGATATTTCTTAGAAAGTTAATCTTCCTAAGATCTTAGATTAAGAATAAATTATCATTTATATCTTAGAGCCATATTGATAAAAGGGAAGGGTAATACAAATGCATTGATAGTTCAAGAGTAAAAAGTCCTGTCATTTCAAGTGTCATATTTAATTTTAAAATGTTATATTTATTATACATATAGTGTTTTTTTAGTGTCTCTTTGGTTTAAAAAATCAGTTTATATTAAAAATTGCTAAAGCAAGTATACGGAATTCTTTAAGCGTTACAATATAAACATAGCATGGTAAAACAAAAGCAGAAAATTCTCCCGTATAACTTATTATGACCCACTTGCCATAATAATGATAATTGAATGAAGATTGTGATCTGTAAAAAGCTACAGCCAATGATGTCACTGAAACAAAAGTCACGAGAGCTGCAATTATTCGTATTCCCACCATTGTATTTAGTAAAATAAAGATGGTCTTTGCTTCATCGTATGTAGTTTTAGATTTATTATTCTTAAGCTCAGATCTTTTTACTTTTACTTTGTAATGCTTTATGGTTATCAAAACATTTAATATAAAAGATAATAATAGAGGAATACTAGACAGAAATATAAATTGCACAAGACTTATTCCGGCATAAATAGGATAAAAAAATATATATATGTTTACTCCAATCATCTGTATCTCTTCACCGTCAATACATGTTGGAGTAAAAACATAATAAATCCTAAATGAAAGTTAAATAAAAGACCAACAAGAAAAACTATTATTAAAATGACATTTATTCGATTAGAAGCTATCCAAATCTTGTAAAGAAATGGGTAGAAAACAGATACAAAACGATAAACTGTCACAATACATATTAACTGAATGCTAAATATACCCACAGTAATAAAAAAGATAGGGCATATCTTAATCAGGTAAATTTTAAGAAGTACACTAGGATCATTGTAATTATAACAATAATATACAACAGGCAAAAAGGCATATAGGAAACATAAATCGCACACTGCATTAAGAATAAAAAATTTTTTTATCTGCCAGTGTAGTTGCATTTTTCTAAATACCACTATGTTTATATAATTACCAATAATACCAATTGTACACATAACAGGCATAATATAACGAATTAAGAACACAAGAGAAGGATATGATGTCAGCACTAAAGGATTGTCTGAGTTATTCGATACACAAATGTTAAACATCTTATTTAGAATTAATATTCACTTGGTTACAAATCTATAATAAAAAAAAGTGTATATAAATAATTTTAGACAAACGAAAACAAAAAAATAGAACTAATTCCAAAGAACGACTTTCATTTTGAGCAAGAATTTACATTTAGAATGCATAAAACAATCAGTTTTATTAATATTAAGCAACAGTGATATTTTAAAATGACTGGCCGACAGTCCATAATTTAGTTTTCGATATAAAATTATATTGCTTCTTCAGTAAATTATCCATTTGTTGATGAAATGTCTCTCTTCAATTTTATTTTTCTCAAATCATTTCAAGGTTCAAAATAAAAATATCAAACAATAAATTCCATTACAAATAAGTATTTGATATAGATATTTAAATCTGTCCAAAGAAAAATATTATTTTTTATGTGTCCATGCCATAAATCCTCTATTTTAATGCATACACTTGTATCATTGTAACTTGACTCCACACTTCCACATCACTTTATATATATTCAATTTGTTGAATTTATTAATATCAATACTTTCTCTTAATATTTATCAGTATTAGATATTGCACTGAATAAGACATTAATGAGAAAAACCTAATAAAAATATAGCATCCACTTTATTATTCATATACCTTAAAATAAAATTTCTCTTTGTTTTATTTTTCTCTCTTTGTGTATACTTGTGTAATATATTTTAGATGTCTTTTCTTTTATAACCTACATTCATTAAATAATTAGCATATAATTCAATATTGGATAATACTTGACACTTAAATTTATATATCATATTACTTCTAAATAAAAGGGTTTTAGTACTAGTCTATTTCTATAAAAAAGGTTAAAATCACATGTATATATGAAAATAAGATGGTCCATATGATAGCGGGTCTCAGCTATAATATCTATTTTTTTGTTAACTTATTAAGACCAGAATATTTTGAAACAGTTTCTTCAATTTCTTATTAAAGCTTGTTTTAAGTACGATAATGTGTTTATTATTAGACTATCAGATATAGCTAAATAACTAGCAATTAAAGTAAAAGCTTGAAATAGACTTCTACTGTAAAGAATATTTATATAGTATAAAGTATGTTGACATTAATTTATGGAAAAATAGATTTACAAAATTTTTATTAATTAAAAAATTTTGACACACCTGTTTAAAAGTTCAGTTATTTACAATTGGCTCAATTTAGACAAAATTCTAAAACAAACTGTTGTATAAATTTTAAAGTGATCAATTATCTTATGGTTAATGAAGTATTGAATCTATCAAAGGAAAGGCAGTTTTAATGTATTATACAGTTTAAAC
Organism: Epiperipatus broadwayi; assembly: GCA_028023455.1. NCBI lineage: Eukaryota > Metazoa > Onychophora > Udeonychophora > Euonychophora > Peripatidae > Epiperipatus > Epiperipatus broadwayi. Next base: position 76,035 of record JAQFVV010001299.1, on the reverse strand, counting down.
ATACATAAATAAATAAAAAGTGTTGAATGATAAAAAATAAATTTTATTAATCTGTATGAAGAATACAATGTGTGTAATAATTACACCAGTTATCAGTTTTCAGAGTACCAAAGACTATTCTGTTAAATATTAATGGAAACAATGATGTATAGAATATTCACTTCTTTGCAATGGAAGTTTAATTTTGACATTGTATTTATTTTGCATGCAGAGAATGATTTGAAAAAAGAAAAATTAAACAGTATAAATATGACAGATAATTTATGAAATAAGCAATATACTTGTATAATACATAAGTTATAGAAGATTGATCATTCACAGTAGACTATGATTTTTTTTTACATTTTATTTTTAGATTCCTATTTAATATGAAGGTTATGCTGTAAATTTGGGGAATTAATATATATATATATGTTTGCTGATAAAATTATTGCAATAATATATATATATATATATATATTAATTCTAATGTTTTCACGGATAAAAGATGTCATATTATTATTACTATTTGCGGGATATTCCGTGTAGTGAAAAAGCTAAATGCTGACGTTTCAGTACAATATCAAGTACCTTCCTCAGAGCATCCTCTTTCTCAAATCATAAGAATGCATGTGAGATTTAAAATCGTTTTTATCGTTTTCTTTCTCCTCATATTTAAATTCTATTGGTTGAGAAGTTTTAAAATTTATTTTCTCTTCCAATAGTTTCTTCCAAATGTTGTTAATCTTCTTTAACTCACACCTTTCATTTATGCTCTTGGGCCTTTTAAAAATCTCTATAGCTTCTCTTAGCAATCTCTGGTCATATTGTTCAATTTTTGCTAAAATATTTGTTTTTTCAAAATTGATATCATGATTTGTTAATTTAATATGAGAATAAATAGCTGATGAATTGGATTTTTCTCTCACTGCCAGAATGTGTTCTTCCTTTCTAATATTTATTCTACGATTAGTCTGTCCTATATATGTATGTGGACAGACCCTACATGGAATTTCATACACACCATGACACTCCAAAGCAATTTTATCTTTAGGAAGAGGAAATATTTCACTAATTTTTTTATAAGTAGTGTAAATTGTGTGAATATTATTATTCTTTAAAATGTTACCAATTCTATCAGTTACTCCTTTAATATATGGCAAAATTGTCTTAATTTTTGATGTATCAAAATCTTTTTTCTTTTGATATGTATAAGCCCTATTAATAATTTTGTAATTAAAACCATTATGAAGAAGCATTTTATTAGTAGCAAAAAGGTCCCGGTGAAAATGGCTATCATCAGAAAGTCTCTTTGTTCTATCCAATAATGTCTTTGCCACTGAAAATAGTTGTGCAGGATGGTGATGAGAGGAAAAATGCAGATATCTCCCAGTGTGTGTTGGTTTTTTATATATACCATGGGATAAAGAACCATCTTCCCTTCTTTCAATCAAAACATCTAAAAAAGGTAATTGATTATTATTTTCTATTTCCATGGTAAATTTAATATTGTTGTGAAGAGAGTTTAAAAAATTAAAAAAAGTCATCAAGAGCATGCTTACCATGAGGCCAAATAACAAAGGTATCATCAACATACCTCAGCCATATAGATGGTTTTTTAACTGCTAAAGTCAAAATTTTATTTTCCAAATCCTCCATAAAAATAGAAGCTAATGCTGGAGAAATTGGTGAACCCATAGCTAGACCTGATGTTTGTTTATACATCTGCCCATCAAAAACAAAAAATGTATTCGATAAGCAGTGTTCAATCAAAACCACAGCAAAATTAGGCAACTGAATATTTTTTAAAACTTGAATCGCTTCATTTACAGAGTGTACACTAGTAAAAAGTGAAACAATGTCAAAACTTACCAAAATATCATTCTTAGTCAATTTAATATCCCGGATAAGCTCAAGAAAATGATTAGCATCTTTAACATATGATGACATCGTTGTTAAATGCGGCTGTAAAAAAGAAGTCAAAAAACGAGCTAGTGTCTGTGTAGGTGAACCAACTGCACTTACAATCGGTCTCAATGGAATATCTGGCTTGTGAACTTTTGGTAAACCATATAATTTTGGATAAAAAGAAGATTTTTCCCTCGGAGTAAGCTGTATCTTTGTTTCTAAATCTAGATCAGTAGAATAAATTAATGCTTTAGTTTTCTTTTCAAGATAAGTCATAGGATCTCTATAAATTTTTTTATAAATATTATCATTTAATAAATCATGTATTTTTTTAAAATAATCAGCCTTATTTAAAATTACTGTAGTATTACCCTTATCTGCCGGAAGAATAGTAATAGATTTGTCATTTTTTAAAGCAAACAAAGCTCTTCTTTCATTAATTGATAAATTAGTTTTAGGTGGTTTTGCCTTATTTAAAATATCGTATATTTTTCCCCTCACTATATCTGCATCCCCGCAAGGTATTTTTGATAGACTACTTTCCACTCTGCAAATAATATCCTCAAAAGGTAATTTTGTTGGTGTTATTGCAAAATTAAAACCTTTATTTAAAACTTTTAGTTCAAAGTCTGATAATTTTCTATCAGATAAATTCTTTACAGCGTGCACACTTCCTCGTTCAGACAAAGACAAAGATAGTATTTCCTGTTTCTTTGTAAATAGTTTGTTAAATTTATTCATTTGCCTTCGAAATTTAAAATCACCTTCTTTAGTCACTCTAAAATAAACGATTTTATCACAAATTGACCATAATGTTGGATGAAAAGTATTACTTAATAAAAGGCGGAGTTGTAACAATTTTTTATCTAAAAAGTCTAACTTTTTTCTTGTATTTCTAATAAAAGAAGTTAAAATATCAAAACTTGCCTTATTCAAAACTGCATCAATTTTCTTTGTATGCATATGGAAGGAAATTTTACAACAGCTAGGATAAAGTCCATTTCTTTTACAGTTGAGTAAAAATTGAAGATCATAAATGGCTTTAATTTTCTTCACACACATTCTTTCAAAACACCTCCATTCTGTAAACCAATCTTTCCCGTAAAGATGAATAATGTTAATTCTAATGTTTTCACGGATAAAAGATGTCATATTATTATTATTACTATTTGTGGGATATTCCGTGTAGTAAAAAAGCTAAATGCTGACGTTTCAGTACAATATCAAGTACCTTCCTCAGAGCATCCTCTTTCTCAAATCATAAGAATGCATGTGAGATTTAAAATCGTTTTTATCGTTTTCTTTCTCCTCATATTTAAATTCTATTGGTTGAGAAGTTTTAAAATTTATTTTCTCTTCCAATAGTTTCTTCCAAATGTTGTTAATCTTCTTTAACTCACACCTTTCATTTATGCTCTTGGGCCTTTTAAAAATCTCTATAGCTTCTCTTAGCAATCTCTGGTCATATTGTTCAATTTTTGCTAAAATATTTGTTTTTTCAAAATTGATATCATGATTTGTTAATTTAATATGAGAATAAATAACTGATGAATTGGATTTTTCTCTCACTGCCAGAATGTGTTTTTCCTTTTTGATATTTATTCTATGATTAGTCTGTCCTATATATGTATGTGGACAGAGCCTACATGGAATTTCATACACACCATGACACTCCAAAGCAATTTTATCTTTAGGAAGAGGAAATATTTCACTAATTTTTTTATAAGTAGTGTAAATTGTGTGAATATTATTATTCTTTAAAATGTTACCAATTCTATCAGTTACTCCTTTAATATATGGCAAATTGTTCAAGTTTTAAAAAATATTCAGTTGCCTAATTTTGCTGTGGTTTTGATTGAACACTGCTTATCGAATACATTTTTTGTTTTTGATGGGCAGATGTATAAACAAACATCAGGTCTAGCTATGGGTTCACCAATTTCTCCAGCATTAGCTTCTATTTTTATGGAGGATTTGGAAAATAAAATTTTGACTTTAGCAGTTAAAAAACCATCTATATGGCTGAGGTATGTTGATGATACCTTTGTTATTTGGTCTCATGGTAAGCATGCTCTTGATGACTTTTTTAATTTTTTAAATTCTCTTCACAACAATATTAAATTTACCATGGAAATAGAAAATAATAATCAATTACCTTTTTTAGATGTTTTGATTGAAAGAAGGGAAGATGGTTCTTTATCCCATGGTATATATAAAAAACCAACACACACTGGGAGATATCTGCATTTTTCCTCTCATCACCATCCTGCACAACTATTTTCAGTGGCAAAGACATTATTGGATAGAACAAAGAGACTTTCTGATGATAGCCATTTTCACCGGGACCTTTTTGCTACTAATAAAATGCTTCTTCATAATGGTTTTAATTACAAAATTATTAATAGGGCTTATACATATCAAAAGAAAAAAGATTTTGATACATCAAAAATTAAGACAATTTTGCCATATATTAAAGGAGTAACTGATAGAATTGGTAACATTTTAAAGAATAATAATATTCACACAATTTACACTACTTATAAAAAAATTAGTGAAATATTTCCTCTTCCTAAAGATAAAATTGCTTTGGAGTGTCATGGTGTGTATGAAATTCCATGTAGGGTCTGTCCACATACATATATAGGACAGACTAATCGTAGAATAAATATTAGAAAGGAAGAACACATTCTGGCAGTGAGAGAAAAATCCAATTCATCAGCTATTTATTCTCATATTAAATTAACAAATCATGATATCAATTTTGAAAAAACAAATATTTTAGCAAAAATTGAACAATATGACCAGAGATTGCTAAGAGAAGCTATAGAGATTTTTAAAAGGCCCAAGAGCATAAATGAAAGGTGTGAGTTAAAGAAGATTAACAACATTTGGAAGAAACTATTGGAAGAGAAAATAAATTTTAAAACTTCTCAACCAATAGAATTTAAATATGAGGAGAAAGAAAACGATAAAAACGATTTTAAATCTCACATGCATTCTTATGATTTGAGAAAGAGGACGCTCTGAGGAAGGTACTTGATATTGTACTGAAACGTCAGCATTTAGCTTTTTCACTACACGGAATATCCCGCAAATAGTAATAATAATATGACATCTTTTATCCGTGAAAACATTAGAATTAACATTATTCATCTTTACGGGAAAGATTGGTTTACAGAATGGAGGTGTTTTGAAAGAATGTGTGTGAAGAAAATTAAAGCCGTTTATGATCTTCAATTTTTACTCAACTGTAAAAGAAATGGACTTTATCCTAGCTGTTGTAAAATTTCCTTTCATACGCATACAAGAAAATTGACGCAGTTTTGAATAAGGCAAGTTTTGATATTTTAACTTCTTTTATTAGAAATACAAGAAAAAAGTTAGACTTTTTAGATAAAAAATTGTTACAACTCCGCCTTTTATTAAGTAATACTTTTCATCCAACATTATGGTCAATTTGTGATAAAATCGCTTATTTTAGAGTGGCTAAAGAAGGTGATTTTAAATTTCGAAGGCAAATGAATAAATTTAACAAACTACTTACAAAGAAACAGGAAATACTATCTTTGTCTTTGTCTGAACGAGGAAGTGTGCAAGCTGTAAAGAATTTATCTGATAGAAAATTATCAGACTTTGAACTAAAAGTTTTAAATAAAGGTTTTAATTTTGCAATAACACCAACAAAATTACCTTTTGAGGATATTATTTGCAGAGTGGAAAGTAGTCTATCAAAAATACCTTGCGGTGATGCAGATATAGTGAGGGGAAAAATATACGATATTTTAAATAAGGCAAAACCACCTAAAACTAATTTATCAATTAATGAAAGAAGAGCTTTGTTTGCTTTAAAAAATGACAAATCTATTACTATTCTTCCGGCAGATAAGGGTAATACTACAGTAATTTTAAATAAGGCTGATTATTTTAAAAAAATACATGATTTATTAAATGATAATATTTATAAAAAAATTTATAGAGATCCTATGACTTATCTTGAAAAGAAAACTAAAGCATTAATTTATTCTACTGATCTAGATTTAGAAACAAAGATACAGCTTACTCCGAGGGAAAAATCTTCTTTTTATCCAAAATTATATGGTTTACCAAAAGTTCACAAGCCAGATATTCCATTGAGACCGATTGTAAGTGCAGTTGGTTCACCTACACAGACACTAGCTCGTTTTTTGACTTTTTTTTTTTACAGCCGCATTTAACAACGATGTCATCATATGTTAAAGATGCTAATCATTTTCTTGAGCTTATCCGGGATATTAAATTGACTAAGAATGATATTTTGGTAAGTTTTGACATTGTTTCACTTTTTACTAGTGTACCTGTAAATGAAGCGATTCAAGTTTTAAAAAATATTCAGTTGCCTAATTTTGCTGTGGTTTTGATTGAACACTGCTTATCGAATACATTTTTGTTTTTGATGGGCAGATGTATAAACAAACATCAGGTCTAGCTATGGGTTCACCAATTTCTCCAGCATTAGCTTCTATTTTTATGGAGGATTTGGAAAATAAAATTTTGACTTTAGCAGTTAAAAAACCATCTATATGGCTGAGGTATGTTGATGATACCTTTGTTATTTGGCCTCATGGTAAGCATGCTCTTGATGACTTTTTTAATTTTTTAAACTCTCTTCACAACAATATTAAATTTACCATGGAAATAGAAAATAATAATCAATTACCTTTTTTAGATGTTTTGATTGAAAGAAGGGAAGATGGTTCTTTATCCCATGGTATATATAAAAAACCAACACACACTGGGAGATATCTGCATTTTTCCTCTCATCACCATCCTGCACAACTATTTTCAGTGGCAAAGACATTATTGGATAGAACAAAGAGACTTTCTGATGATAGCCATTTTCACCGGGACCTTTTTGCTACTAATAAAATGCTTCTTCATAATGGTTTTAATTACAAAATTATTAATAGGGCTTATACATATCAAAAGAAAAAAGATTTTGATACATCAAAAATTAAGACAATTTTGCCATATATTAAAGGAGTAACTGATAGAATTGGTAACATTTTAAAGAATAATAATATTCACACAATTTACACTACTTATAAAAAAAATTAGTGAAATATTTCCTCTTCCTAAAGATAAAATTGCTTTGGAGTGTCATGGTGTGTATGAAATTTCATGTAGGGTCTGTCCACATACATATATAGGACAGACTAATCGTAGAATAAATATTAAAAAGGAAGAACACATTCTGGCAGTGAGAGAAAAATCCAATTCATCAGCTATTTATTCTCATATTAAATTAACAAATCATGATATCAATTTTGAACAAACAAATATTTTAGCAAAAATTGAACAATATGACCAGAGATTGCTAAGAGAAGCTATAGAGATTTTTAAAAGGCCCAAGAGCATAAATGAAAGGTGTGAGTTAAAGAAGATTAACAACATTTGGAAGAAACTATTGGAAGAGAAAATAAATTTTAAAACTTCTCAACCAATAGAATTTAAATATGAGGAGAAAGAAAACGATAAAAACGATTTTAAATCTCACATGCATTCTTATGATTTGAGAAAGAGGACACTCTGAGGAAGGTACTTGATATTGTACTGAAACATCAGCATTTAGCTTTTTCACTACACGGAATATCCCGCAAATAGTAATAATAATATGACATATATATATATTGTAATGGTATGATATCCGGAATGTAGGTATCAGATGGGTATAGAGTTGATTAAAATCTTCTACCTTATATGTTTAAAAATGAGCTACCTATCCTGAGGAATCTTTCATGTATATGGTCCGTGAGGTAGAGACTCCATTAATATTTATGGAATTTGTAATTTAAGATGACACAATTCTGCTTGATGACAACAAAGTCATGCACATGTGTATGAAAAACTAATTCACTCACTCACATTATTACAATCTGAATTTATTTGTTTAGTGAATTGATGTTCAATTGCATAAACCAATTCTGAAAAATATAAAATAAAATAACTAATGGTAGAATGTTTATTTAATAAATATTTTATTTACATTGGTAACTAGTATTTAACCCATGAAACTGCATATTAAAATAATATTAGCTTATAATAACTAGTATGCATATATCTACACCATGGGTGATGTCAAAGAAAGTATTTAACCAAAATTAAAGGAAGGTACACATCCAGCTTAATTCTGCTGATAATAATTTAATGTCAAAATCATTAACTTATGGTTATATTATGGATTAAATGTAAATAAATTATCTATGCAAGTATCATTCAATAATTATTTATCTTGTAGTTAATGACAGCTTTTTTTAATTGAATATGTAAATGTGATTGCATACTTTATGTAACATTATACATAAAATCATTCTCCATTTTTTGTATCTAAAATAAATTAAACAAAATTAAAGACAAAGCTTGAAGATATCACTGAAACATGTACATTCAACTAATCACTATATTGAGAAAATGTTCAAATTTGAGAAATTGGAGATATGCAAAGTGAGACAATAATAGCAATAAGAATTTGATTATATTTATTGTAATAATTTAATAAAATGTATCTAACAGTGGTTTTGTACATTGGTTCTTCTATATATTTTTTTAGGTAATGTGTAGTTGTGTAATTCACTTTCATTAGCAATATATCCAATGGTGCCTTAATAAACACTAATTACTGTGTTATTTAATAAGCTTGTAGTATCATAATTAATTTAATGCCAGCTATATGTATTCATCTAGCTATGTTATTCACAACCATCATAATATAGGTGTTAACATTTCAAAATGTGCATAATAAGTGTGTTTCCAATGGGATGTAATATAATACATTTGGTAGATGGCATTATGGTCTCATGACTAAAGCTAGGTATATACAATATTTATATTTTTTCTTTTTGTAGTAAAAAATTCTTAGAGTAGTTGTTTAAAATTTATTTGGTTTCATCTATGACATTGCCATTTTATTTTATTTACAATGATTAACACTTTATTTCTAATTGGTGTGTAATTATTTCATTTTATACTCTTATGTTCTCAATTCAAATGGCAATTTGAATGGATATCTTACTAAATGCAAAAGTGAATTTAGAATACACTGGAAGTCATGGTTTTCATCAAATGATCTTAACTAAAATCCATGGTACTTAGGAATCCAATATCAACCTGTTTGAATCCAGCAGTCCATTTTTTTTCTAATTAGTTTTATGAATACAAACATTTCAGTAAATAGAATTTGCTAATCAACATTTTCTTTTAGGTACTTTATCCACATGTATATGTGTAGATTCTCTCAAAAAATCAAAGTACCCAGAGAAGTTAATAAAAATTTTTTCCGATACTTGAGTATTATTCATGCAGTGAAGGAAAGGTAGGACTTTTTACATATGCAATAATGGCATAATCTTGTGAACTTCAAGTGAACCCTTGTAATTTGAGTGTTTTTTCTCGTAGAAAAATGTATTTTTAAATGTGCACAAAAGTGTGTTTTGAAACATGTCATCTTCAGAAATTTGTTATTTAGTTCTGGATTTTTTTGGACTTTTTGATTCAAGTTTGCATCTTCATGTCATTTAATTGTGCATTTTTAATAGTGTTTTGATTTGGAAGCTGCTGAGTAATGAAAAGAAGGTCATTCTTTACTTCCAACAGCAAAACATCCTGCTGTCTGTCAAAGTGTGTCTACTGGCAGTTTCCATTGCGTATGCAAGAATTCTATTCTAAATTGATGATTTTGACTACACCAAATTTATTATTATAACCAGTAAGTAGCTTCTGTGTGCATGTAATGTTTTGATATGTGATTTTAAAAAGTATTTTTCCTTTTTTTGTGTGTTATGTTGTGAATAAATACATTGAATTCAGTGTCCCAAGTGTATATTCCATGTAATATTTTCTTTTTTACTTTTAGAACAATATATATATCTTGGGTATTATTCCTATAATACAGACAACGTATTGAGAGTTTTTCACATTCGTATCAACACACTGGTAACTTTGTAAATGGTGACCAATAAATCACCATTACAAAGTTACCAGTGTATTGATAGAAATGCGAAAAGTCTCAATACATTATCTGTATTGCAGCAATAATAGTGAAGTACCAAATTGTTTTTAAAATCCAACTTAATGATCTGTTATTTTCACAAAAATCATATCTTTTTTATAATTTCGTTTCTTGTTGCTATATCACATTTTTCTCCTGAATTTCATTCGATTGTCGCTTTAAACAATTGACATAATAATGTTTATATAATATTGAAAATACCTGCGCCCATATATATAAGTAAATTATTACATGAGAAATGTAACGTGTATTAATCAATTCATTAATGCACAAGTAAATAATGTTATTTTAATAAAATAATTTTCCTAAAATTAAATAGTCTGAACAGGCACTAACCTGTATTCAATGCGCTTTAAAATTCGCAATAATAAAGCATATTTTGCCGATAGATGGGTATTTCGAATTTTAAAGCGTATTGAATACAGGTTAGTGCCTGTTCAGACTATTTACTAAGATTTCTGTGCGCTATATAAATTAATTACTACTTCGAAAATTAAAGTGATTTAATTTTCTTCTTTTCTATTGCTGATTTCAAATAAGTGTGATCGCAAGTTAAAATTGTTATTGAAATTTACCGGACTAAATATTTGTACTAACTACAATCTGATAATTCTTCACGGATTTTAATTTTGGTTACTTTTATACAAAATAAGTAATAAAATTGCGATTGAGGTATTAATTAAAATCTTATGGTAAGATTTGTTTTGTACCAGGTAAAGTAGAGAGTTATCAATTGGCAGTTTTAGTGATTATTATTTCAGAGCAAAATAACAAGTTGACATAGAAAAAAGTTGTAAATACTATACATACATACTCATATTTTGAAGGGGCCTCCTAAATGGCACAATATATATATATATATTAGTGTTATTTACTAGATTTAAAAATTTAATCACCAAGTATACATATTACTGGATACTTACGTGGTTTATATATTAATCTACATATTTTTTCAAGTAGTGATATGATCAAAGCTATAACTGAAAAACCAAGCTAAAATCACTATCATTTAACAAATAACAATATTTTTTTTCTATTTTAAATTAAGCTAGAATTACGTTTGATAAAAGAGAATGTGATGCTTATATTAGTAACAGTATATGGAATGTAGGTCAAATATATTCCCTTGTTTCTAAATTGCGTGTTTTTAATCTTTGTTTTTCAGTTTTAGTTTGTTTGTTGTCTTGGTTACATCTGAGTTATAATATATATCTAGATTGTTATATATAAATATTAATATATATGAAGTAATGTTAAAACTAACGATATAACCATGTGAAATTTACATTATTCACAATATCGTAGCTATCTAAGTTTCAAGATGTATATTTATAAAAATATGTAAAATATTAAAAAATATTATTACACATTCCAAAAGTCTGAACTCTTAAATTATAGTGATCCTTATCTTTGACCATTCTATGCTATTTAATTGTCTAAAAAAGATAACTAATTTAATTATATATAAGTAAGTTACCATTATATACATATTCATACAATTGTCTATTCAATGTGAGCTATTCTATTCTATTAATGATGTTATTCTGTCGACACAGGTCTTATTTTTTCACAACATATTTATACCCTAAAACCCACCTAATACATTTTTCAACAACACCGATTGTGTCAATAAAAACTGAAGTTATGTTGAAATGGAAAAGTTAACATGAATGTTCATATTTTTGATACTAGCTATAAACATAGCAATAAAACAAAACTGTTCAAATAACTCTATAATTTTTAACCCACTAACATATAAATGAAAAAAAAATTTCCATAGTCATTTAATGGCATGATTCACATCCCCAGTAGCATTTAATTAAAAATTATCAAAAAGATAAATTCTTATAAAAATCATGCAATGGAACATTTATTTACAATGCTTATTTCACAAAATAAATATTAATAGGGGTAGCCGTCATGTTATAAATTAGCTACTACTATTATTTATTTGTGTATATTTATGCATATTGATTACTGTAAATTAGTTTCTACTCATATATATATTATAATGGTCCAGGTTTTGCACCAGAAGAGGGGGAACATATCTAACTACAGTCAGACATAGGATCTTCAAGTAGGATGCTACAAGTAATGCAATGAAGGAACTAACCAAAGATAATATCCACCTCCAATGGGCTAGCTCTTAGTTTACTAATTAAATCTAGATAAAATTTAGGCTAGTCCATTCATAACTCACCCCACTTTTGGATTCCGTTACACCTCAATATTCTAACCCAGGGATAATGATGCTTTTGGCTCTCTTCAGGAGTGAATTTAATTTACATAGCAACTAAATTTTTATTGGCTTAAGATACATCAAACCCTATTGTTGTGTTATATATTTTAATAATATGTGTGTGCATATATATATACTTAGTTAAGTAAATTGATGAGTGAGTGTACGAACAAGTTTGATAAACCAGAGACCAATTTTATTTCAAACACATTAACAAATTTTATTAATAACAGATAAAAATTTAAATTCTATTCACATAGCAAAGGGTGTGATTATATATGTCCCATATGCATCCCTACCATTTCAATAATTACATTATTCATTATACCAACCGCATGCCCCTGGTAGATATGCCTTAAGACACTCACTATTTACAAAGTCAATAGGATTAGCTAAGATGCAAAAATAAAAGAAAAGAAAAAATATTATTTTATCATCATAACGACTGTGAAGCTAACTAACTATTTACGAGATTATATTTCAATATGTCCAATGGCTCCATCAACCAATGTCCGTGAGAGAGATCTTCTTTGGACCTCCCCCCCCCCCCACTATATAAAGTTTCCTGAAGTAAACAAATCATATCTTTACATGGAAATGTTAGTCATTCCATACCGAATAAAGTAATTGTAGTGATTGTTAAATATAAACACAATAAACACACAACATAAACTCTGCCTTTCCTGTACTAGTGTGGGCAAATTAATAAGGAACAGTACCAACATTTTTACCTAATCCCATATTAAATGATGATGATGATAATAATAAAACATCAAGTAACTATAGGGGGGTTTGACCTAAATTTTATTCACAAAAACAAATAAAAGATTTTCTAACTTAATAAATCCTCCCTCCCTATACTAGATTACTTCTTATTTCAATGGACTCTTCCGACAGCAAACACACTGAGCTCCTCCCATGTGTGAGAGTAATGAAAGTAGAACTTTACAAATATATATATATTATTAGTAAATTCAATATATATATATTAAATGTAAAATACAGCATCCGTTATAAAATATTATATATATAAAAAAAATTTAACGGTAAATATGTTAAAATTTTATATATATATATATAACACAATAATTTTGATCTTGTTTAAAAATCCTCTTGATTAAAGTCTGTAATTTTATTGTTAATGTCCTTCATGGATATAGTTTATTCTGCCAAATTCTCCATCATTCACCCAGACTCTACAGTAACGTGCTTGAAGAGGGTGTTTCCATTTTAAACATCACTCCCTTTTTGAATGCACTTGAACATTTTGGATTAGACATTAGGTATTATTCTAGGCTTTATCTATACGAGCAAGTTATATCATTATGCTTTATGGCAATTAAGGTAGCCCCTGGAACTACAGACTGTTTCTCTAATCAGTGCAAATTGTTTAATAAATTATAAAGTAGAATTAAATTTTACTCAGCTTATTATCTGGTATTTAGTAAGTTTATGTGGAAGAAATTTCTACCTCATCATTTTTTACTATGTACTGGCAATAAAACATTCCTTTTTCCTTATGTTCGATTGAGTGCAGTCTTTTACCTCTGATTGTTGATATAAAGTTATTTCGGTTCTTTTATTGCACTACTAAAGTTCCTTAATCTTTGCCATGATAAATATTGATCATGATTTACTTTAACTTCTAATGCCTCAAAATATTACACAAAAGAGATAATATTTGAACACATTGTCCATTTTGTCCTTCATTCTAATGTTCTATTTTCAGATGTTTACTGCTTGCTGTTGTCATACCATTTGGAAATATGTGAAAAATATGGAAATGAACTGGTTTGTTCTTTTATACTGCACCTCATTTCCATTGTTTAGGATACTTGCATTTCTGATTTTTTTTTCCATCATTAAAAATATATCTATAGTTGTATGGATTAATGGTTGTCATAGAAAGTGCATAACAAAATTTTATGATGGAATTATGTAATAAAATTATGTGGTAAAATTCTACTCTCATATCTTTACACTTGGTTGCTTAGATATTGACTTGACCTCAGGTCCTCATCATGCTTACTAAGTCATTGTCTTATATACTGTGATGTTTACACATTAACAAGTAAGTCATTATTGTTATATATATATATATATCAATAGATGGAGCTTTACCAAGACCTCTAAATTTACCAAGCATATTTTTGTTTACATAAACGTCAGAGTCAGAAATCACTGTCTCTTTCATTGGCTCCACCCTCAGATCAGTGATTTCAAGCTGATTTGCTATCATCAGTGAAGGATAGGAGTTAGAAACTAGACCTAAAAACTAACTCCAAGCGTTTATGCAAAAAGTTTCTATCAGTTTGCAAGCATGAATTTTTTAGGAACGTAAATGTCTTCAAACTCAGCTTATCAAGCTAGATAGCTATATGGGTGTGATATCAGTTCAGTTTCTCCACATAGTCAAAGCTTTTGCAATATATATCATTGCGAGAAAACTTTAAAGGTACATTTATGAAAAAAAAAACAGTTTTATATACGTAAACTTGCTATTGCTTGTATTTATGATCAATAGATGGAGCTTTACCAAGATCTCCAAACCAATCATATTTTTGTTTACATAAACATCAGAGTCAGAAATCACTGTCTTTTTCATTGGCTCCACCCTCAGATCAGATGATTTCAAGCTGATTTGCTATCATCAGTGAAGGATAGCAGTTAGAAACTAGACCTAAAAACTAATTCCAAGCGTTTATGCAAAAAGTGTCTATCAATTTGCAAGCATGAATTTTTTAGACTATGTGGAGAAGCTGAACTGATATCAGACCCATATAGCTATCTAGCTTGATAAACTGAGTTTGAAGACATTTGCTTGTCTAAAAAATTCATGCTTTCAAACTGATAGAAACTTTTTGCATAAACGCTTGAAGTTAGTGTTTAAGTCTAGTTTCTAACTCCTATCCTTCACTGATGATAGCAAATCAGCTTGAAATCAGCTGATTTGAGGGTGGAGCCAATGAAAGAGACAGTGATTTCTGACTCTGACATTTATGTAAACAAAAATAGTTTGGTTTGGAGGTCTTGGTAAAGCTCCATCTATTGATCATAAATACAAGTGATAGCAAGTTTACATATATAAAACTTGTTTTTGTTTTTCATATATATATATATAATTGAAATAATAAATTTAACAGTTTACAAACTATTATAGACAATCCTTAAATCTGCAAAAGTACTTTCAGTTAATTTCTTGAACCTGCCTTAACTGCCATTAAATTCAAAAACAAAGTGGAAGCAAATGTCACCAATTCAAATTCCATGAATCTCGTATTTTAATGTTAGCAGCTTGCCTATTTATTAACTGCATTTTATTCCTATTTATAAAAATTGCCTCTTTAATTTTTCTTTTATTATGGCTTCTCTCTTCATGAAGAATTTTTACATTTAATAAATTAGTCAATAATTCTAAGGATGTCATACCTGTCAAGCAGAAAAATAATGTCATATATCAATTTTTTTGTGATTGTATGCTATAATATATAGGTGAATCTAGGTGCAGTATTGAGAAAAAATTGAGGGAGCATGAATTGTTATGTAAGCATGTAAAAAGTAAAAAAAATAATGGTGATTTAATGTCTCCTTCCATATTCTTTGATCATGAAAAAATATGTAAATATAAATTTAAATTTGATTTTGAAAATATGAAAATTCTTCATGAAGAGAGAAACCATAATAAAATAAAAATTAAAGAGGCAATTTTTATAAATAGGAATAAAATGCAGTTAATAAATAGGCAAGCTGCTAACATTAAAATACAAGATTCGTGGAATTTGAATTGATGACGTTTGCTTCTGCTTTGTTTTTGAATTTAATGGCAGTTGAGGCAGGTTCAAGAAATTAACTGAAAGTACTTCTGCGGATTTAAGTATCGTGTATAATACTTTGTAAACCATTAAATTTATTATTTCAATTATAATTACAATTTTGTTTTAATTAACAGACATTTTATTTATATTATATATATATATGAAAGGTTTTTCTATTTAAGCTTTTATTTTTCAATAAAAATGAAGCATCTACTTTATTTTAACACTATCTGGGTTTGATACATATTAAGAAAGACTTCAAGTGTGTATAGTCAATATAAGAGTCATGGATCACATGATCCAATTCTCTTAAGCTTTTGAGATATAAGCAATGAGTATTGCCAATTGCTCAATAAGTTTTGTGATAAATGCTTAGCCAGAGAAAGCAATTAAAATATCTCTGTCAGGACCCCCCCAAACCTCTGACCATAGTTTCAAGTGTGTATACCTTTATACATCTGTTTGCATATAAAATAATAGGTAGTGTTCAGTGATGTGTACTGTGGCCACTAGGTTATGTTGCAGAACTACCAAGAAGCGTGGAAGTGATAAATTTATATCAAAAAATGGCTAAGATTGATGGAAAATTAAAATTAAAATGCCCAAGGCAAGACATCAAATGTAAGTAAAAAAAGTAAAAAATTTAGTCTACAGCAAGACATTGAAGGAAAGTAAAAAATCAAGTAAAATAATACATAAATTTTTAAAAAATACACACACACAAAATGTTGAAATGGCTCTAAAATAAGTAAAGTACAAATTACAAAAAAAAAAAAAAATCCAAGAAAACGGAATGAAATTCAAAACAGAAAAACTTTTAATAGTAAATGTCAAAAAAGATATCAAAAGTAAGTCCCTCAAAATATGTAAATTTTAAAAAAGTACACACCCCCAAGCAATTAATTGAAATAGCTCAAAAATAAGAAAAATAAAAATTGCAAAAAACAATTATTGAATTTTTTTTTTACAAAACGTAGATATGTAGCATCTTTTGATACACCTGCTTAACTTTTATTATGATATATTAAAACAGTTTTGAAAGAAAATGTTTAGTAAAGGGGGGAAATTTAACATTAAAAATATAATCAGGAAAGGTTCGGATGCGCGGCATAGCTATTAATGAAAGTTCTTTCACCAACAGTTCTTTAATATTTCATATATTAATAATTGTTGCAAAAATAATCTAATCAACCATAACAAAGCCACATTCTTCTTATATACATCAGGTTACTCATTTTAAGATTTTCTTCATTGCTTTTACTGATTTTATTAATTTCTAAACTTGAATGGAAAATTTTCTAATGAAACTACTTATTCTTTGCATAAGATTGCTAAGTCTGATTATGAAATATTTTATAACCCACTTCCCATAATTGCACATACTCACACGCCTATTCCTAATGTATGTGTGTTTGTTTTATTAATAAAATTATTTCTATACTGGAAGATAGGTTCGAACACAGTAACATGAAGCAAGTATATCTACTGGTAGATATGCACCACTTCAATGTATTATTATCATTTTACTAAGTTGCTTTTAATTAATATATGCTAACTTGGAAAGGTTTAAACTAAAAAATATATTCTACTATGGAACATAGTAGGTGAAACGTTGTGATAGGTAAAGAATACCATTTCATTATTAAAAGTTGCAAAATAAAATGTGACATAATAGACCTCTCACATTAAAAAATATAATTGCTTAGCAAAATTAAATGTGATATAAAACACAACCTCCCTCTCAAACTAATTTCTAAATTGGATTCGTAACGTACAAAAAAACCCAAGTACAATACCCATAAAAAAACACAAATACTTATAAAAAAGCTACTTACAAAAATGGCTTCAAAATAGGCAAAAAGAACATTCAAACTTTGAGACTTTTGCATGAAGTTTATTTGGAGAAGCTTCTTCAAACAGAATACAGATGATTATAAAAATACAAGAAGGATGATTCTAAAGAAGGCCAAAAGAACATTCAAACTGTTGAGAATTTTGCATGAAAATTATTTGGAGAAGCTTGTTCAAATAGATTGCAGATAATTATAAAAATACAGGAAGGATTGTTCCAACGTAGGCAAAAAGAACATCCAAATTGATAAGACTTGCATGAAATTTATTTGGAGAAGCTTGTTCAAACAGATTGCAGATGATTATAAAAATTCAACAAGGATGGTTCCAAAGTAGGCAAAAAGAACATTCAAACTTTGAGACATCAAAAACAGTTGTATTGGCAGAATATTTTTTTAAAAGTACACACACACAAATCAAAAACAGCACCCAAAATACATAAATTTTAAAAAAGTACACAGTGCACACATCAAAAACAGTTGTAACAATGTTAAATAATTAAATTTTATATTAAACTACATTCTGAATCAATCATAGCATAATATATATTTTTTTCAAACAAAAATAAAACTGCATAATGATCATCGGCTAATTCACTAAATGAAGAGCCAGTTGTTCTGATATAAAACTAGTTACATAATAATTATATACTAGGTTTGAATGATGAGCTTCTTGCTCTGATCATGAAATTAATTTGTATAATAATTGTAACTAATGTATCAAATAGTTATATTTTATAATTTGAAAAATTATTTACTGATGATTGTTATAATAAGTATAACAAATCTAAATAAATGTATTCCAAAGAGATTTATACTGTAATTGTATGCATATTTTTTTTAATAAAATAATAAAATAAAAGATAAAACAAAATAGATATAATCATATCAAGTGAGTTTCATTTAGTTTAGACAAATTTAAAGTTATATAAGTTCAAGCAAAACATACAAGATTACATTTAACATAAAATTATACTTTACTTTAGCGCTTAGATTTATTTCATAGCTTAAAAAATTTAAATAAGAAAATTTTTTTGTTGTGCACATTTACACAATAGGATAGCTAGATTTTGAGTTTAGCCTGATGTTAAAATTGAAATAGAGTTATACAGAAGTTTATTACCAGTTCTCTCTCTGTTTCTACCCAGCATGGTGGGCATGGTGTAGTTAAAAAATAAATAAAAGTAAAAAAAGAGGAAAGTTTTCCAAAACAGAAATTTGAGTTTATACACTGCTCATTCTTAAACTTGTTTACAATTTATTTTTCCCTCAATTACATGATTTACACTATTTTTTCTTGCAAAAACAGTGAATCCTGCTGAGTTATCGATCTTTGAAAGCAGTTCCCAGATTTTTTTACCAGGGTTGATTTTAAAATAGATTCACAACCTGTTATTTTTCTTCACCCCACTGTCTTTGTTTAAATCATTAATTATGTCAAGACTCAGTGAAAGAATTTTTAGAAAACAAACTTTAAAACTTGTAAAGAACTTACCACATATGCAACTCATTTGATTTATATTGACTTTATATGTGAAAATAAGATTAATTTACACATCAGCCTATGAAAATTTAATTCTAAAATAAACTAAAAGAATTGCAATACTCTTAAATCTATTACATTACTAGACTTTCACATATATATGTATATTCCCATTACACATACAACCAACGTTTACCTTAGATTTAATTTTACAAATTATAACTTGTATAAGCATAGTTGCTCATTTCACATGTGTATACATAATTATGTAATAATGAATACACACACATATGCCTATATTTAATATGACAATATCAGGATAGGTTTAAAGTTAATATACACATACTCAAACATAGATAAATACAATAATACATACTACTATGTAATATAATAGGTGAAAAAAAAGGGTCACTAGATCTGACTGTTTTAATACATATATTACACATGCACATATAATTATTACAGTTAATGTATGCTATGCCTATATAGACACACATATATGCAAATATATCTTACTATAGATTATTTATGATGAATTTAAGTGAATATACATGCACTTGGGAGGATTTGAACTTTGAAAAGATTCTACTATGAGACATAGTTGGTGAAACAGGATTATGGCTAAATACCATTTCAGTATCAATAATGGTAATAATATAATAAAACAAAACACAAAGCTCATGTAATAGAAATGTATATTGAGCACATATACATATTTGGAGTGATTACTGTATACCAGCATTTGTCACATTAAATTTTTAAGGGGTTATGATTATGTACCAAGAAACAATGACATAAATATTTTAACGCAAAATTCTTTGTACATTTTTAAAAAATGTTACTATTAATAAAAAAAAAAATTAGTAAGTAATATGGTTACCTGTGCTTTGTGTAGTTTTTTCAAATTCAATTGTGAATTTGAACTTAAATAATTATAATGTTAAATTTTGTAATTATTTTTAAAATGTAATTGTTCAAAAAATTGCAACCAAAAATGCAATTAAAATTAATGCAGAAAAAACATTAACCCATACCACACTGTTTTTCTAAATCATTGTGAAAAAATGGTTACAAAAGATAGAGCATTAAAGAAATGCTGCATGCTATACTATAAATTTCTAAGAAAGAAATGTAATTGTCTTTTCATATGAAAAATATAATTGCTTGGGCTGATAAATGTAATCAAAATCTAACTGAACAAGTCTTTTGAAATACCTGCTTAGTTTTATTATGACCTATTAATTATTTTGGAGTGATACAAATACAATTTGTTGGGATAACTTGTATTTCTTGATGGTTTTAATATGGACTTTTTTTATGCAGGTGAATACAATAGTAAACATGCACAAACTTTTCAGGCAACATTTCAATACACCATGCTAAAATTAAAGTAGGTATAGTGTTTTTATCTTTGGTTAGCCAAAATGATGAAAGTGTGGGATCTCCCAAAAACAGAGGATGAGGCAGTGGAGTTTTTACAAAGTAAATGTATTCTTCCCTCTCAAAGGGTGTGTATCAATGGCCATCAAATGAGGCTTTATATGAGCCCAAGGATGGAATAGAAATGCAACATTAATGTCTGTCAAAATCGCATAGCACTTAGAAAAGGAATCTGGTTTGTGAGCTGCAGATTATCATTTGTCTCAGCCATCTGAATCACTTATTATTGGAGTAAAAACGAATTGACTGTACAATCAGTAATAAATGATTTGGATTTGAACAAGAGCACTGTCGTTGCATGGAAGCAATATTTGAGAGAAGCTTGTTAAGAAAGTCTGCTATCTCACCCATTCTGAGAAACTGGAAGTCCAGGAAAAATTGTAGAAGTTGATAAAACTCTACTTACAAGATGTAAAAACCATCAGGAAAAAATTCGTCCACAACAGTGGTTATTTGGTGGTGTGGGCAGAAAAAAAAGAATGTTTCATGGTGGCTGTTAAAAATCCTGCAAAGAAGTGAATTGAATGCTGAAGGTTACCAGCATATCAAAGTGAATCACACTTATAATTTTGTTGATCCTTCTACAGGGGCACATACACAAAATGTAAAAAAAAAACATTGGGGGTCAGTGAAATGGCATAAGACAAAAGAACAGGGGACCAATCAACATCACCTGGAATCATACTTAGATGAATTCATGTGGCATTGACTGCCCCATGATGATGTATTTTCTGCTATGTTAGAGGCCATTAATATACCATCATTGTTGTAGGTTGTAAAATTTTTTATTTGCTGTAATATGGCCACATCTTGTTTAAAATTATTTTTTTAATCTGACGTTATTGCTTAGATGTGATGCAATCTGTTTCAAAAAGATTTTCCAAATAATTTTTATGCAAAAGTCTCAATGTTTGAATGGTTTTTGCCTACTTTGGAACCATCCTTCTTGTATTTTTATAATCATCTGCAATCTATGTGAACAAGCTTTTCCAAATAATCTTCATGCAAAAGTCTCAAAGTTTGAATGTTGTTTTTGTCTACTTTGCAAACATTTTTCTTTTATGTTTATAATCATCTGCTATGTGTTTGAACAAGCTTCTCCAAATAATTTTTATGCAAAAGTCTCAAAGTTCAAATGTTTTTTTCTGCTTTGGAACCATCCTTTTTGTATTTTTATAATCATCTGCAATCTGTTTGAAGAAGCTTCTCCAAATAATCTTCATGCAAAAGTCTCAAAGTTTGAATGTTCTTTTTGCCTACTTTGAAGCTATCTTTTGTAAGTATTTGGTTTTTTTGTGTGTTGTACTTGGGTTTTTGTATGTTATGAATCCAATTTAGAAATTAGTTGAAAAGGGGGTTGTGTTTTATGTCACATTTCATTTTGCTAAGTGATGTTTTTTAATGTGAGAGATCTATTACAGCACAATTCATATTGCAACTTTTAATATTGGAACAGTATTCTTTAACTATCATAATATTCTACATATTATGTTCCATATTAGTATATTTTTCTTAGTTTGAACCTTTCCAAGTTAGCATATATTAATTAAAAGCAATTTAATCAAATGATAATAATACATTGAAGTGGAGCATATCTACTAGTAGATATACTTGCTTCATGTTGATGTGCTTGAACCTATCTCCCATCTTACAAATAATTTTATTATCCATTCCAAATTGTAGCATCATGCCTCTTATATTTCAACATTTCTGATGTTTTTCTTTGTCTCACATATCAATGTAAAATATATGATAAAATGATTATTTCTTTTCATAAAATAATAAATTTGACTTTATTTGATAGATATTTTTTTCTTCTACTGAAATAAATTTTAAATGTTCACATTTTGTTTCTGTAAATATTAAAAATGAGGATGTAATCAAAACAAAAACATTACATGTCATTGTTTCTAGAAAGATTATTTTTAGTTTATAAATATATAACAAAATGATTATTACTTACCTGGAAATAATAAATGTGACTTCCTTTGGTAGATATTTTTGTTTACTCCTGAAATAAATTTTAAATGTTCACATTTTCTTTCTGTAAATATTAAAAAATGAAATTTCACTTAAAATAAAGATGTTATACATCATCTTTCTAGAAAGATTATTTTCAGTTTATAAAATCAAAATATTTTTTAATTCTGATTATTTTTAACACATTGAAATGAATAATTATTTATTTCTCTTATATATAACAAATTATTTTGTAAACTTTTATCATAAATGTATCATTCTTACCTGTTTATTGAAAAGTTATTATATACTTTTATCAGTGATGTATCAGTCCTACCTGTTTTACTGAAGTTTTTATAAACATTGATCATGAATACATCATTCTTACTCTGAAATATTTATTTATTTTTATCCTATGTATTTAATAACAATGTGCAATTTTATATCTGTAGGGAAAATGGAGACTTCTAAATTTAGGAATTATTTTCATTTCAATTAAACAAAAGGACTTACAAACTCTCAAGTTTATTTAAAGAAAGTAAAATAAGTGCAGTACGTTTTTAAGAAATTTACATGTTATATATATATTATTACAACTATTCTTTATGCATTATTAATTTAATACTACTATGCATTGCATTGCTTTGGGTATATTTAAAATAATATATGGGTTAAAATGAATATTGCTATGAGTAAATTTCCAGGTAAGAGTATTATAAATGGTTAAGAATTCTCAGAATTTATATTCCAATATTATTAACATGTATTAATGCAGACAGGATAAAACTGTCATTGTGTGCCTAGTAGGCAGATGAATGTGTTGCTTGAAGTGAGTGTGTGAGTTAAAATAATTTTTAATTCTTAGTGTACGTTATTGCTTTGCAATTATTTTTATATTGGTTTGCATATATCTTTAGTCAAAGTATGTATGTTTGTGCGCATATGAGAGTGAATATGTGTTAAAATTTTATTTATGACTTATTATCCATGCCTTGCTCATTTATTTATTGATATTCTGCATATTGTCAAGTATCAATTGTTGCAGTTATTTTGTTGATTTCCATTGGTTTTGAATTTTTGTTAAGCCTCTCCAGAGTAGAGATTATGACTTCTTCAGTACATTACTGTCATGTAACCAGGTTCCAATCTATTCATTACCATCTATTTGCCCTCTTTTATTTTACTAATGTCTATTTGATGAAGGAAAGTTTATGGCATGTACATTTATAAAATTGTTTAGTTCTACTACAAGTTATTTTCAGATATATTAATTCATTGATTGTATTGAACTTTTTATTATTCCACTTCTTATATGCAACAAGAGCGAAAACCTATATAAATTATATTTATTTAGTATCTAACTATGATAAGAATTATAGTTATGCACAGATTTTAAATAAAGCTAGTATTATTATTTAATTATCACCATTTAGTGGCCTGTTTAAAAGCCTATATTTGCTATTATGTTGGCATAATTGCTCGATGGTTAATCTTTCAAATAAAGTGTGAACTCTTCTTAAATATAATATAAATTTAATTACGGTGATTTTATAAATATTTACTTGAGGAATATATTTTACTTTAGGTTAAGTAAATGCTTATGTCAGCAGTAGTTAGTACTGCTACGTTTACTGATTCTTGCTTTAATTTATTGCATTGTATTATGTTGTTTTAATTTATTGCATTATGGTATTAAAGTCATTTTATATTGTAAAATAAGTATTTTTATTCATTAAATATGATGGTTTTTATGTTAACTTCACACCAGTTTATCCAGAAAATTCAATAGCAAAGTTATAATAAACATTGGTCTATATGATACTACTTTTCATATGTCACATTCAAAATATTTATTAAATATATTTATTTTTCTTTATACCTACATTACTTTAAATAAAATACTATGTTGTATTTATTTTTCTTAAAAGTGTGCTTAATGTTATAGTGGTTGGCATAAACGTGGCTTTCTGCCTGCTACATTTTACTACTTTGCATAATACAAGGTTATACATTAAGATATTTTAATATAATTTACACAAGTTGTATAAGTATGATTATTTATAAGAGAAAAACCTTAAATGTTTTGAGAGTATTTTTTACTGCTAGCCATATGTATGCAGTATTGAATACTTTCTATTTTTTCTCTCTCATTTGTTTTAAAATAAGATATAAGATTATAAAAATATAAGAAGATAAAGTATCTTCTGTATAAAAACCTAAGTTATTATTTTATTTCATGGTATTTAAATGTTAAGAAAATTAATTAATTATTGTGTTAAATAAGAATAGAATCTGAGATGTGGGTAAAATAATAACCAAATGTATAAATATAATAAGGACCTGATATTTGAATACAAGAAGAACCTAAGATTTAGATATAATAAGAACCTCAAAGTATATTATTGATATTTATAATATATTTTGTTTATAAAATGACTCATAGTCTGAGGTTTAAAAATCCATAGTTATTATGAGTCTAGCCTGTGTGTGTTTGATATCATCTTATATGCCTTTGTTATCACTTTGTTTTGGAGTTATAGGTTATACAATTTTTTGGCACTTTAATCTTGTCACCTGTGTTGCACATCTATCGCTGAGAACATGTTGTGGTTTAATGGTACCTCAAAATTAAGACCTAATTTCTGATATCATTATGTGACTGGGGTTACATATTGCTGTTGTTTGGTATGCTAACATATTGGTCCATGATACATTGAGTTGATGAATGATTTTTGGTCTTTTCTACAGCTTAATATATTACATGGCTTAGCTTTGTGTTTTAGTTGTAATTGAGTTTTGATTAAAAGTAATAGCATAGTAGATTAAGTGCTTTATTTGTGTTGTAGTTGTCAATTTTTTTGGCTAAAACATTGTAGCTTATAAAAATATATGATCATTGCAGATATATTAATATTATGCTTATTTCAATCAAATATTAAATAAATTATGTGACTTGTGCTTTGTAATAATAAAATTCCAATAGTAAAATGCTAAATATTTATTATTTGTTTTTCACTGATATATTTGATTTTAAAAAAATATTAAGGAGAGAGATTTTCCCTTCATAAGAATCTCAACCTTCATTACATATTCCATATGAATCACCTGATGCAAAATGATATTCAGCATCCCACAAACGAATGCCGTTGCAATTTTTTTTGGAACCCTTGGAAAAATCCAAAATAAAGACAAAATTCTCTCTATTAAGTTTATCTATGAGAATACATGGAAACTCTTCAAGATTCCCAGTATCTAAAGTTCCCAATTCTCTCATGCTATCTCTGTGGAACCATAAAAAAATTTCTCTTCATCTAGATTGACAAAGCATCAACACTGATATTTTTAGTTCCCATGTAAGAAGCTCCTGCTGACACATGCTCTCATCTGAACATCACAGTTTGTAACATTTCACTAATAAAGTTTCTTTGAAAATAAAAAATTTTTTATATGTTTTTCTGATTATGACAATACTATTGTTTAATGATGCAAAAATTGTAATATTATATTTTCATTTTATAACATGTATTAAAAAGTAAAGGTGTTTATAAATATGTAATAAAATTTATTATTAATTCTTAAAAAAAACATTTGAGAATAACATTATTGATTTTTTTGAAGGTGGATATTATAAAATGTCTAAAGGTTGGATTTTAGATCTGCCTGCTTTTGCAAAAGTTTGCAATTTGTTTTGTCTACATATAAGAGTAGAATTTTAGATATGTGTCCTTTTAAAGATATTAAAATTGACAAATGTATGTGGATGATATTTTTGTTTGGAAAAATACTAATACTATAAATTTGTTTCTAGATGAGTTAAATAAATTGAATGGCTTGAAATGGACTACTGAAACGGAAGAGCACAAAAATATTAAGGATTTGGATTTAATTATTACAAGAGATAATATATTATGTTACAAATTAGTAAACAAACCATTGCAAAAAATGGAATATATAAATTGTAAATGAAAAGTACATATTATGCATACGATGGCAAGTTTTAGATATTTTTTGTTTCGTGGTGAAAAATTATATCATTATCAATGTGATAAATTAAATAATATTGTAATATTTGCCAAAGAATTGCTTGAAGTTAAACAGATTAAGAATACTTTATGTCAATTAAAAAAGTTATAATGATTTAAAGGAGATGAAGATTAATATTAAAAAATGGATATTTATTCCATATATTTTAAATAATCAAGAGAAATTTTTAAGGATATATATATAAAGATGTGTTTAATGTTTCATTTTGTATTACAAATAACATTAACTAAGTTAGTGAATAATTGTAGAAAGATCATAACTTTCAAGCAGAGAAGTAATGTTTTGTATCAATATTTTGTGGATGTATGTTATCATATATAGGTGAATTGAGGTTTAGTAATGAAAAATGATTAAATGAGCATGAATTTTTGTACAAGCATGTGAAAAATAAAAATAATAAAGACTTCCTCATCTTTCTTGGATCATGAAAGGACATGTATTGAGTGTGTTAATGTTCTTCAAGAACAGAGCAACTATAATAAAAAAATTAAAAAGACAATTTTAACAAATAGAAATAAAATAAATATAATTAGCAGACATGCTGCATACATTAAAATTCAGGATTCAAGGGATTTGAGTTGATGATCTGTTTTCTATTTTGTTTTTGTATTTAACAGCTATTGAGGAGGATTAAGGAATTAACCAAAAGTATGTTTGAAAAACTGTATATAATAGATAATTACCATTATATATGATAAACAAAACAAGTTATAAATCACATAACTTGCTATAGCTTGCATTTTATGATCGCTAGATGGAGCTTTACCAATATCTCCATACAAGCTTAGTTCATAAACGCTGAGAGAGAATCAGAATTCAATATCTCTTTCATTGTATCAACCCTCAGATCAGCTGATTTCAAGCTAATTTGCTATTATCAGTGAAGGATAGCACTAGAAACTAGATCTAAACACTAATTCCAAAAACAGCATTCATGAAATATGTCTCTACCAGTTTGCAAGCATGAATTTTTTAGACACATAATGTCTTCAAACTCAGCCTAGCAAAAAAGATAGCTATATGGGTCTGAAAACAGTTCAGTTTCACCACATAGTAAAAGCCTCTGCAATATATATCATTGCAAAAACCTTCAAAGGTACATTTATGATAAACAAACTAAGTTATAAATCACGTGACTTGCTATAGCTTGCATTTTATGATCACTAGATGGAACTAGTTCATAAATGCCGAGATAGAATCATAATTTAATATCTCTTTCATTGTCTCCACCAATTTGTACATGAAGTTTTTAATTCATATTTGTATTAGATTACTTATTAAATGGGATAATTTCCACATTTTATGCTACATTTTTATAAGATAATCAAATTATGACCTTCAACAAACAATCAGAAAAATTGTTTTCTGATTATTCTTGGGCTCCTGGGTTAAAGAGATTTGATTGATACCTAGTTTGAACAACCACTGTGATTATCTAAAGCAGCTCATATTATGGAGATCATGGTCAATGTAAGATTTGTTAATTTGCTGCTTAAGTAAAGGGAAATAAAATGGATTTAGTATTCATAATTAATATTTTAATAAAAGTGTTAAATAGTATAGAAGCATGGAAAACAGCTGTTGGATTTTTTATTTAAAAAAATTAATAACAAATTAATTATAATAAATAAAATACACATTTTCCCAACTTATTTGTCTCCTATCTCAACATTTTCAATAAATAATAATTATCTAACAACAAAATTATTTTTTTGTTCAAGTTAAAATAAATGATACAAATATAAAGCATTTATTTATTATATTACTTACTAATGATACAATATTAAGACATTAATTACCAATGTATTTTAGAAGATATAAAATAGATTGTCTCAAAAATTGTTTTAGCTCAAAAGATTAACAAAGGCTTTTTATACTTATTAAAAAATATCAATGTAAAGTTTTACCACATGTTTTTAAATACAAGCACCATTTTTCTAAATATGTCTCTTTGTTTTATGGCAATGATTTGATATTTTTGAGTACTGATGCCTTCATTTTTCATTAATCTATTACATATAGATGAGTTGAAATTGATTTTATAAATAAATTTTCATTCTCTGGTTTCATGATGGCAGGAAACTAGAACTAGGCTGATATTAACAGTTCTGAGCTTCATCTCAGGTTCAATGATGACAGACATATGTTACCATTTAGTCTGTCATGGATATATGTCTCCAATATTTTTGAGGCTTATATATTGTTAATCTTAAGATTTAAAACTAAAGGCTTTTTTTCTGACACATTATAATTGTCTATTTTTATTTCTTTAGATTCTTTAATTTTATTATTTGATCTGCTTACTTCATCTGTCTTATCATTTTGAGCATTAAACTTATTACTCATTTATCTTAATTCTTTAATATCATTATCAATCTTTGCCATAATTTTTCTCAACATTTCTAGAATAGCACTTTCAGATTCTGAAAATATTTTAACACTATTGATTTTTATTATTATAGCAAAAATAATATCCTCACTTCAGTGAAAATAAATTATAACAACTTTAAATTTATTTACTACTTCATCTAACATATCTGCACATTCAATGCTCCACCCATCAATAAAATCTAAAAAAAGGACAATATGATTATCCATAAATCCATTTTAATATATACAAGACACAATATCATATTCTTCAAACTTTATATGAGATGCAAATTTCTGTAATTGGTAAGTGTCAGGTTTTTTTCACAACTTGTAATGGAATAAATAGATATCCTATAGTTTTTAGATATCATTTTATTACTAACATAAAACAAACAATAAATAAATATCCCTTATTATTTTCATTAAAGTTAGAATGCCATTTGTAAGCGAAGAAAAATGAGGTTAGATCCTTTCTTTATTGCACATAAGATTTGGGAGGCCTTTGTAATAAATCAGATATGATTAAATCATAATAAAATGATTCTGTTTAATTATGCCCTTCCAATTGCAGTGTCATTTATAATAGAATAAACATATGTGTAGGCTAACATTAGTTAAGCCTCAATCATTTAAGTAGCATTTGCAAGAGATTGAAAATATGCAATAAAATAATAACTTTTATATAAGCTGAACAAAATGTCAGAATTTGGTCACCCTATGTAACAGAATGAAATGTTCCCTGACATTGGGCACCATTTATAACTGAATAGAATGTAAATGAAATAAAATAATTCTATTTAATTATACACATAAATAATAATATTCTTCATAATTGAATGACTATAACATACTAAACTAAATAAATACCAATCAATAATGAATTATGCAGTATTTAATATAATCTTTTATATATTCACATATCTGATTATGAACTATACTAAAACAAAACAGTGATGAAATCTTTATTATAGCATTACGATTTCAAATAGCATTTAGAATAAAGAAAAGACAAACAAGTTCATCTCTTCAGATACCTTGAATACAATACTTAATTAATATAAATTAAAGCTCTTAAATCAAATATCATTATCTCAAAACAGTGATGTATGTTTATGATATATTTAATTATAATCAAAGGAAAATAATAATGTATCATTAAAGAACTATGTTCTAATTTACACAACTAATCAAATTGCTTATAAAAATAGAAACTTATATTAAAATTTGAAGATGTTCATATCTAACTAAAATAATTTATTAATGATTAAGATACCAGCTTCAATATGTCTTACAAGTTCACACTGTTCATAATATCTGAATTGATAAATGATCCAATAATTAATTTTAAATGCTATTTGAATAATATAATAAATCACACTAACTCATCCTTTATATATTTTTTCTATTAATTTCCTATTACTAATCATCCTATTTATAATAAGATAAAATACAATAAAATAATAAACAATAAATTGTACTAACTAACCCATGCTATACTAGTATATTGATTTTATTCTTGCCAAATAAGCTGTTTATAATAAAAGGAAATGCTTAATAATGATATAATATCAATGTAAACATTGGATAATCTTAAATGTATAATATCCAATCATACCAGTTTATAAAAGAAACAGATGTTTATTGGATATTTGCTTAAATACAACAAATCATATCAATTTATTGTAAATGTACTGTAATTAATTTTCTAAATTGTATATTTTAACAAATGAAACATATAAAAAAATTATTAGCATTTATTATAATCAAATATTACATTCAAAGATCAGCCTTTTAAGTTAATTGTAAAAGGCTGATCTTTGAATGTAACACAATTGTATGCATAGCATCATATAAAAATAAATGCTTATTTACTTATGATCAAATATGAATAATGTAAAATTTCATAGATAGTTGGATTTACAATCCACATTAACTAAATTTAAACATAATTAAAGCAACCCATTCTGATTTATGAAGGAACAAAATATATTATCATAAGTTTTATACTGAATAAAATTAAGACCTTAATGGTCAATCATAGAATTAATCCAGTAATTAGGTAAACAATAATAATTTAGATAAAACATACAAATATTTAATTATGATTATCATATAAATTTTATATTTAGGCAGATAATAACTATAGAATTCAATAAAAATATATATTGAGGCTACTTACCAATTTTAGAATTTGATTCCTGGCTTGTATAATATAATTATTTCAAATATTTTTTTATGATACAGACAGTTTATCTGTTCTCACTGATATGTCATCTAGAAATAAATTCTCTTGCAAAACTAAACAATGATCAATCAATTTTATTTGATTTAAGTAAAATTCAAATTTACTACTAAATAGATATCAATTATTTGATTAAGAATATGTATAAATAATGAATACATCATAAAGAATTTGTATATGCACATATCTAATTGATTATATCATAAATTATTTTAATACACTTTACAGGTTTACAAACACCTGCACATATATAATGTAATATATAAGGGATTTTAACTCAGATTTTCACATGACCCTCAACTCTCCATGCCATCTCATATTGCTGACCCACCTGATCACACACATGTTGAAAATATAAATAATCACCAATATACATATTTCATGTTAAAGCAGCAATCATCAGTTGCTCCATATTACTATCTCCATAAATATATGCAATCAGTGCTTAGTTTTATATTAAGTTAGCCAATCTTCATATTTTAATGAACAGGCTTTGAACTACTCCAACCCACAACTTTTTAGCCATCCATTTCATTGAATATCTGATGATGAAATGTTTATAGCCCACATTAGTGCCAAGATTGTCATCCTATCTATGTTGATGTTAGTCATTCTCACCCCTCATGTACTGAGAGTAATTCATTTTCACACATATATGAGGAATGTGCAGACCTTTAGCACACTGTTTTAATATGTAATTTAATACACTATACAGGCTTACACACACCTGCACATATATAATGTAATATATAAGGGATTCAAACTCAGATATTCACACACACCTCAACTCTCCATGCCATCTCATATGGTTGACCCACCTGAACACACACATGTTGAAAAGATAAAAAACACCAATATATGTATTTCATGCTAAACCAGCAATCATCAGTTGGTCCAGATTACTATCTCCACACAATATATAATCAGTGCTCAGATTTATATTATGATAGAGAATCTTCATATTTTACTGGACAGGCTTCAAACTATTCCAACGCCAATGCTTCAGCCAATTATTTCATTAAAAATCCGATGATGAAATGTTCAAAGCCCATATTAGTGCTAAGATTCTCATCCTACCCATGTTGACATTAGTCATTCTGACATCAATTTCAGATTTAACTGGTATTATTATATGACCAACATTAAAACAATTCAGTTTATCTAATAATGCTGATGTATCCAGGATTTGTATGTGTATTAACTCTTCTGCATGTAATATAACCTTTCAGAAATTCAGCAGTTTAATGCTTCTAATGATATGTTCTTGTATCTAATTAAAAAGAAAGATAACAATATTATTAATTTATTGAATACAATACTTAATGATGCAGGATATTCTTTACTGAATAAGGATTTATCTTTTTGCACAACAGGCCAATCATATTATCAAAAAAAAAACAACGAATTTTTAGTACATCAGGATTCCCATAATTTTAATAAGCAACTTAGACTAAGCAATTTTTTTGGAAATAATAAATGCAATACCATTAATAAAATATAATCTGATTGGACATTTCCACATCAGAGATACATTTTACTTGATACATATATTGATAACATTTATCAGGATATTACTAAAAAAAGAAGTGGAAAAATGGAAGAAATATAAGAGAAATTTAACAATAGATGAAAAATGCATTATGCAATTTAGGAAAGGGAGAATATCTTCTTAATAAACCAGCTTATAAGGAGAATCAATAGTAATTATGAATAGAGGTGATTACTTGAATAATGCCTTGCTTTTTTAAAATGATAGAAACTTTTATGAACTTATAGCACACCTATTGTTAATAAATTATTTAAAAGTGTGCTTTGCACCGAGAAGAATATGAAAGAACAGGGTCACCTCGATAAAGATACATATAATTTATTATTACCAAACACAAATAAACTTAGTATGTTTTTATATTCTCAAGATTCATAAACCTGTTTATTCTAATAGACTTAGACTTTCAAGCATTGGTTATCCTACTGAAAAGATTTCAGCACATATACATAATATTCTTCATCATCATCATTCAAGTCTTATCTTAAGGATACAAACCATTTTTTTCTATTTTTAAAAATTTTATATCTCTATTACCGAATGAATATTTTTAGTGACATTAGACATTACATAATTATATACTAGTATACCTCATGAGATTTGAATTAAACCAATTAAATCTGTTTTGGAAAAAAAAGGAATATGATCAGCACCAATTTACTACTGTTACTGAATTAATAAATGTATTTTTAAAAATACTTTTTTGGGTTTTTAACTCTACATATTATTTACAAAAGAAAGGTACTGCAATAAAAAGAAAAATATCACCAACTTATGCCAACACTTTTATGGCTCAATAGGAGTGCTCTATAGTTGAGTAGGCTAAATTTAAACCTCATACTTAGTTGAGGTATTTAGATGATGTGTTTATAATTTTGCCATACAATGAAAAGGAACTTCATATATATATATATTGATTACTTAAATAATATTAATACAAAATATACAATTTTCAAGGAATTTTTCTAAAACTGCGCCTCATTTTCTTGTTCAGATTACTCATAGTAATATTTTTAGTACTAATGTATATTTATATATATAGTCAATTTTTAAGAATTAAAAGAATTTGCCATGATGAGGGATTACTTCAACAAAATAACAAATGTTTTGTATAATAAATTTATCAATATGAAATATACTAAAGCGCTGCTAGGTAGGATAGTGGTAAAATATTCAGGAGTTGACAGGAAGAAACTTCTTCTGTCTAAGAAAAGAAATAGTCAATTGAGATGTACACCACTGGTTATTAAATTTAATGATGAAATACCTAAAACTAACTGAATTTTATGTAAATATTTTAATATATTAAATTCCACAAATTTCAAAGATCTTTTTTGCCTGTCTACCTAAAGTTATATATCAAAGTCATATGACACTTTAGGGATTGTAACGAGCACAGACGTTCGTTACATTGTTTTTTTTTATTTATTAAACATGAAAGTAAATTAAAAAGTTCGCATTTAAAAATTTTCTTTAAGAATTAAAAATTGAAATTAAATATCATCTTAAACTCGTATATGTTAAATCGCACAGATAATGAAAAATTATTAAAATAAAACTTTATTAAAGAAAAAGTATTTTAAAACTAAATTTTAAAAAGATTTGGAGATAAAATTATATCTTTAAATTTATCTTTAAATATATTTTTGATTTGGAAAACAGGTTAATTAATCAGAAATGGAAATGACTGTTAATCAGTCATAAATAAGTTGGTGGTATGTATAATTGTGCTGCAAATATACACGTATAAATCCATTATCTTTCAAAACGTATTTAGTTCAATGCAGCCTTCTTAAATAAATAATTTAAATAACTTGCTTGTCATGCCGTATGGAAAAATAAAATGTATAAGAAAAAATAATAGAACTCTTGTGGGGAGGAGGTGAACGTAAATGGTCCTTGGGAAAGCGATAGTCAACATTTTTTTTTTTTTTTTTGTATATAGTCTTTTTGTAAAATTATTAACCGGATGTTTTGTAAATGTCTTCGTCAATCGTGTACCGTAATTACTAACCCTAAGTAAAATATATATTTTTTTTTGATCATTTTTTTTTTTAAGCAACTTTACTGATATGTAACGAGCACAGACGTTCGTTACATTGTTTTTTTTTATTTATTAAACATGAAAGTAAATTAAAAAGTTCGCATTTAAAAATTTTCTTTAAGAATTAAAAATTGAAATTAAATATCATCTTAAACTCGTATATGTTAAATCGCACAGATAATGAAAAATTATTAAAATAAAACTTTATTAAAGAAAAAGTATTTTAAAACTAAATTTTAAAAAGATTTGGAGATAAAATTATATCTTTAAATTTATCTTTAAATATATTTTTGATTTGGAAAACAGGTTAATTAATCAGAAATGGAAATGATTGTTAATTAGTTAAATGTAAACCAGCCTTGGGCATTTAAATGTAAAAACATCGGTCAGATAGGAAAACAATAGAAACTGTTAGCAAATAAGAAGAAATCTCTATGGAATCGGACCGCAGCGAAAGGACCATCGCATCGGTGACGTAATGTAAATTCAATCCTTCACATTAATATAAAAAGGACAAGTTTGGAAATTATTAGTTAGTTATTGATTATTTACAATGTGACAGATATGTGTTAGTGCGGAAGTGAAGGAGAAGGGATTGAAAAAGACTCACGTTCAATCCCTTCAGTTGTTATAAAATGGAAAAATGAAACATCGCTTTTCTTATATTCAGAGGACCACAGGATCATCGGGAAATTTAACGCTGGATTTCAAATGGCAAGCAACTGTAAAAGATGAACATTTTAAACCGTAAGAACTTTATAAATAATGAACATTAAATTAAAACTTTCCAAATTTAAATGATTGCAATATTATCCTATCTGACCAACTTAATTTATTAATAATGTTATTTGATGTATTTCTTTATATATATATATTTAAAATCATTTCCATTTATTTATTTATTTTTTGTTCTTTAAGTTTTATCATGATTTTTGTTTTTCGTTAAATTAATTATATAAATGTTAAACTTAAGTCAGGCGTGAATGGCTGTATAGATTTGTAAAGTTATATTAGGGGAGGGTAATCTTAGGTTATTTATGTCATTGTTAGACTGGGTCAATGGATTGGATATATTGATGTAGTTAGTAAATGTAGTCGGAGATTCGCTACTGGCAGAATCGTTTATATTTACGCCACACTCACCCGTTTGCCTATGGAAGGAATTATAAGACGCAGAGTGCAGTTCCTTTCTATGGAGTTTTTTTTTTTTGTTCTTCTCATTAGATAGATGTAATATCCCTATCTGATGAGAATCAATGCCTTCTCTTAATCCTTTTGGTGCTGTCGTATTACGTATTACATTGAATACATCGATGTATCAGATGAATTGATGCCAGTTTGACTGCGAATTTTAGCCTAAGGTTAAATAGGGATATAATATTTTATTTTCAAATGCAAATCTATGTAGTCTATTCATACTCGACCCTAAATAAAAATGCATTAATTTTAAGTTGTTTATAGACGCTTGCATGGATTGGTTAACGGTGAATTGTGTTTCGAGTTTTTATATTTGATCAAAATATATAGACATTTGATAAATAATGATACCGTACGAGGAGTATCTAAAATGTATTTATTCGGATGTCTTTTAACTCTTTGCCCGCCTCTTACGAGGCTCCTCGTCGACATCTGACATTACTCTAACTCAGCCATTTTTATACGAAAATATTCGTTC
This sequence comes from Epiperipatus broadwayi, assembly GCA_028023455.1. Taxonomy (NCBI): domain Eukaryota; kingdom Metazoa; phylum Onychophora; class Udeonychophora; order Euonychophora; family Peripatidae; genus Epiperipatus; species Epiperipatus broadwayi. The sequence goes on along the minus strand of JAQFVV010001299.1, from coordinate 39,397 downwards.
AATAGGTTTTTAAATAGATTTTTAAAAGTTCTATACGATGGTGCCCTCTTCCGAATTCTTTTACAACTAAAAAATAAAAAAACTGCATTTAAAGCTAAACAAAGAAAGAAGCTTATTCGTGATTGGTTCTCAGCCAGTTCTCAGCCGACAAAAACATTCTGATTGGCTGGAAAAAACAAAGAAACCGCCTGATCAAAGAAAATAAAGATAAACGCTGAGATTTTCATTTCGAATGTGATTTAAGTATTAAAAAAAGTATAATTTGACAAATTAAAATAATTTTTAAAAAGTAAACTAAAAAAACAAAATTATTTTCGAAAAATATCGAAGATTTTTGTAAAAATGTTGAAGATTTAGTAAAAAGAAATATTTACTTTTCTATAACGTAAAAAACGATCTTTTTGTTTATATTATAGCTTTTATGTTGCCGATATTGAATATTTTAGAATAAATAAATAGCAATTTATTTTTGAAAGAACTTTCGTTCTCTTCACAACCTGAAAAATTAAATAATATACTTTTTATAAATGTATCTGAGTTGAATTTAATATTATAGGCGAATATGTTTTAACAATAGGCTTTGTCTTCAGTTTGTGAGTTGGCCAATTAAAAGATTTGATTTTTATCTCATAAACCAATAATAAAATTAGCGGTTTAAGGGTTAAGTTATTGGTGACAATGCAAGTATCTTATGCTGAATACTAGAGGGTTTCTTATATTTCCCTATGCAATTGTCAGTAATCAATAATTTTGTATTTTGATCGCTTATGTTTATTTTGAAATGTTTTTGACCGTTGAAATCTATGTAACCGATCTATAGCAACATATTATAACAAGCTTTTATAATCCCATCTGTGCAAACTTAATTAAAATGTAAACTTATAATATAATAGAAATTAAAATGTAAATTAAAATCTAAGGTAAAGTTAAAAATAATGTTAAAATGTAAACTAATACTAAAATAATTTTAAATCTTATATATATGTGCATAAATAAATGTTTGTATGTTAATTACTGGCAGTGGCTTATTTTATTCCTCATATATATATTCTTATATTATTTTTTAAATCTCTGCTATTCCACTGAGCTAGTGACATGAGCTAACGACCGGATGCAAAAAAAAAAAAAAAAAAATTTTTTTTTTTTTTTTTACTTACGTATCTGCCTACTCTATAAATTTTTCTAGGTTCAAATGTCTAGATGGCGCCCTGTAGTGCAGTTTACGTAAGTCTATTCTCCAGATCGTTACAGGATAGACCTAAAAAAACAGATTTTAGAACTAATTTTGTGTCATAAAAGAAATCATTTCATGTGAGGATAAAAGATGTCTAACATGCAAACATATTATTGTAATGAAAGTGGTTCATGAAAATTCTAGTCATGATTTTAAATGGTATATTTCTAACAGTGTCAAATGTAAAAGTATAAAATTAACATATTTAATAGAATGTAATAGGTATTTGAGTTATTACATAGGAGAATCAGAAAACAGTCTATATATTATAATAACTAACCCTAGGTTTGATGTTCTAAATAAAAATGGAGATAGACCAGTTCTTAAACATTTGAAATGGCCAGATCACTCGATTGATGATTTAAGAGTGGTTATTTTGCAGGATATTTTTTCTTTATAAGAGAGAAGAAGCAGAAGAAAATGTGTTTTAGTTTTAAATTTAAGAATTTACATTCTCTTGATCTGAATATGAATATAGGTACTATTACATTGTTTAATTACCTAATTTCCTAGGGATTTTTTTTTCTTTTTTAGAGAACTGTTTTTTATTGTTGTATTTTTTATTGCTTTATTATTTGTTTTTTTTTTTTTTATTTTATATGTGGAATAAAAAAATATGTATAGTGATTTTTTATATATAATAGTATTTGTGTAGTTTTTTTAAATCTATCATAATATATTGATGGTTTTAGCTTTTATTAAAAAGTTTTTTTGGAAAAAAAAAATTACAAATTTTTTTTACAAGGTTTTTGTGTAGTCATTTATATTATACATACATGCATTAAAGTAATTTTTATTTGTGTTTGTAATTTTTTTTTATTTTGTAGGTTTTGCAAAGATTTATAAGTATTTTGAATAAGAATTTATAAAAATATAATTACTGTTTTTTTGTTGTATTAAAACAATAAAGATGACATTTTTATATTGGGCTATTTCCATCATCTAATATGAGTATTGAATGTCTTTTGAAAAATATAACTTTTATTTAAATATTCCAAATACAATCAACTGTTAGTAATAGCCCATTAAACAGGTTATTATATGCACACCTTTCAATGTGATATTACTAACAGTTGAATGTATTTGGAATATTTAAATAAAAAATATTTTTTTCTAAAGACATTTAATATTCATATTAGATAATGGAAATAGTTCAATATAAAAATATAACTAGAACACCATAATCACAAAGCTTCAGGAAAACAATAAGGATGAAATACTTATCAGTTGGTAGATTGATAAGAATTTTTATATAAGGAATGTGTTATAAAAGGATATTTTGTAAGAAATGTTTTTTAAAAAAGTTTTAAAAAAATATTTATAGATAAAGAATTTTAATCTATAGGAATTAATTTTGTTGTCTGATATGTGAATGTCTGCAATTTTTAATGTTTGGATTCTGGAAATGGCTTTTGCTGTGCTTTCTGATGAAAACCAGTCTGCCGATCGAGATATTAAAGAGTGTTATAGAGAAGTAATTGTGTTTTTTTTATTAGTAGTTTTTATATGTTCCTGAGTTAGTTTATGTATATATGTTGTTACGAAGATTTTCACGGGATGCATATATAAAAGACATATTTTGTGAGTTCATCCGTATTATTAAAATGTAAAAAATAATATCTTATATATATATATATATAATGGAAAGTATAAATTAACAACCTGAATTAACATCTTTACCAGCCGTATGTAATTACTGTTCCAATGTCTATATTTCAAACTATAAAACAAATAATAAATCTTTATTCCAGAGAATATAAAATGTATTTGTGAGAACTTTAAATTCAAAGTACATTTTGTCGATTCCGTTACTTTATGTATATAATCAAATTATTCCTTTAAATAATACTTATTTGGTTCAAATGACACTACACATATAAGTATATTTTATATTTATGATGTTTTGAAGAATTCTTCTTTTATAAGCAAGTATTATTTAAAAATGACATATATAAAGAGATGCTACATTATAGCAATATGACGGGAAATAAAGTGATGCATATGTTAAAACAATTTGATCAATTGATCTAATAAAATCACACAATCAAGTAATATAATTGGTGTATACTTTCTGGTGCTTGTTTTCCAATTGTAAAATATAGTTGAAATCTATTTTTAAAGAATGAAATGTTTTAATGACTTACATAATGAAGCAATTTGGATGAATTTTCTTTTATGCAATAAATTTGAAATTTTTGTGTAAAATTTAATCTCACTCCATAAAACATAAAATAGTTTCTTACCTCAACATTTTATTTTACGAATTATATATACTTTTAAGGTAACAAAAAATCATTTAATGAAATTTATACATGCTTCAGTTTAAAACAAAGCCCAGAAAAAATTCCTGTTCAAAATTATTAGATTTATTTGTAAGATTTCTTATGGACATAAGAGTAACCATTGTAATCATCTATATTCATTTGTTTGTCTAATAAAAAGTATATTATTCAACTAACAAAAATAAATGATTTCAAAATATTACATACATTAATAATTTACATCTTTACAATACCAATATTATTTTTCATTTCAACAAAATATAAACAATTTACATTATATTTTTAATATAGTACATTGGAAATATATTTTTATACGTATTTCCTGACATGATATTAAACAAAACAGAAGTACAAAAATATATTTGAAATATTATACATTTATTTGTATTACTTTTAATTTACTATCATGAATGCAGTGACAAAAATGAAACATAACAACAACAAAAAATTTCATTCAAATTATATATTTTATCATTCACATATCAATTTTTTTTTTTAAAAATAATTTATAATCTTACAAATCAATTAATATTAAACAATATTAATGTTATTGTTGTGATAGCAGCTTTAGATAATACTTCCAATTTAACATAGTTATTATTCAAAAATCAAAACAGAAAAACAAAAATGACTGACATCTTGCCACATACTGAAATATATCTTCAATTTCATTTGGCACATTGTCTCTATATCTATCTATCAAACCAGGTTGGAGAAAATCATTCTGATCATATTCTTTAAATCTTGATTTTACCTCAGGCTGCACATTCACTATATAAGCAGACTGGCATTTCAAGCAGAGAAGTATAATGCCCCAGATTGATGACACATCTATGGTACCTATACCAGAATTAGGCTATACAAAGTACAACCTATGGTCTTATTTCCAGGTGTAGCATTTCTCAAATGCTAGATTCAAATCCCTGCTATCCAAACACATTATTTGTTTCGAGGATTAACATCAGGTGCCAGCTAACCACAGGTTATATAATCAGCTTGCCCAGATGACAAGTACACAATCTAGTATTTGATATATTTCAATCTAGCTCATTTTCTCAATTGTGTGGGAAATCATTGGCACACTTGCCCAATACATCCAAATTATAAATTGATTTGCTAGTGATGCTGTTATAAGAGAGAGAATTAATTGGATAACAATTAAGCAAACAAATATTTTATTTTACACACACACATAATTATAGCATGATAGAATAAAAATATCCATACACATATCTATTTCTAATACAGTATAATAAGAATTTACAGACACAATATTAAAGATTACATTGGCAGAAAGTATGATAGTTCATTAAATTTCTTTCAGTAGGAAAATAAGAATTATATTTACCTAGGATTTTGGATAGTGCATTACACTTTTATGGATTCAGTTTCTTTCATGTTTCCTTCCTTGTTGATTATTGACCTGTTGGCCCTTGATTTCCATTGACTGTTTTGGCTTTTTGTTGATTTTCCAATTTACAATAAGAAAGAGAGGGAATTATCAGTAGTTCACATATCATGAGGCGGGAATGAGTTCTACATGGAGAACATCTTATGGTATTAGAACAGGGATCAAAGGTTAGCTGTACACTTCAGACGTTGTTTAGCACTGCATGCTGTTAGGTCAGTCTTCCATGAAGATAGATATGCACACACATGATGGAAATGTTGATGGCTTTTTACCATCTCTCTTTTTAAAAATTTTATAAGACAGCAGTGTTGAATGATAATTTTGCTGTGTCTGAAACAATCTGACTAGCAATAATAATGATAATGATAGTAATACTCATTTCTTCATTTTTTATATTTTTCTTTCTCATTGTTTCTATTTATCATTGTTCAATCTAGTTTAAATAATTTTATATCTCCTTAATTAATTTTTGCATTCCATTTTAATCTTTATTTCCTGCTTAGATTAATCTAATACTCCGATAAGCTAGTGCCCATAGTCTTTTTTGTTCCTTTAATTATTTCAAATGGGAGTTGCCTTTTTTATCAGTCAAGTAATCTTTAATGTATTGAAAATTTAAAAGTTTTTTTTTTCTAAATTTATAAAAGGGAAAGCTATTTCAACTGTTACTTAGAATTATTTACTGTGTACTAACTCTTTAATAGTAAAACCTTTTTTTATTTTTAATGAAAAGGTAATACACTATTTTCATTTTTACAAGTTTGCATTTTAAAATTTATTTTAGAAACATATTATATTTTTCTACTTCCATTTTTATTAATAATTTAATTATTTTTTTTAAACAAAAAATATGTAAAATGAATATATGTGCTTGTTTTCTTAACATATATATTCACCAGTAGTACATTAACCTCCTCAATTTTAGAGGTAAAATGCATCAAATTGACCATTTTATCTCTAATAATTATTTATTCTATTTTATTTCCATTACCTTCAAAAACCAAACATTAATTTTACTAATATTATGTCCATTCTAATCCAGGTATTTATTTTATTTTTGTCACCTACAATTCTGATCAACTACTGTAATTTCCTTAATGTTTGTCAGGCAGCTCCTTTTTTAATCAATGTTAGTGTCAGATCATTGTAAGTTTTTTTTCCTATATGCCTTATGCCATGAAAAATGCATTGTTGTATTTATGTATTATCATATACAAACCATCATAGATTGGGTGAAATTTTTTGTACTCATGTTTTTCTGGGCAGCTCACAGGGTTAATTGTTATCATGACATTATCACCTACCTTATATTCATACTTGGTCTCTCCTTGCCTCCTCTACCTTAACCTAGCCATATTTTTTAGTTTAAGATGTGCTTGTCCCATATCCTTTTCTTAATCTATAAGGCTCATATCCACTGGCAGTTTAATTTTAAATGGATAAGGTAAAATTTCCAAAATGAAACCATACAATTTCAAACTCTATAAATTCATTTTTAGACCAATTCATCATATTCACAATTCATGAAATTTCTTTAACCCATATTCTATGATTATTGTGTATATACACTCTAAATTGCATGACCTACTCACACGGATTGGACTGTGTGTTGCAAATAGATGTATGTGTTTTATTCTGTGGTTTTCACTCAATTTCTTTGAGTCCTTGAATACAAACAACATTCCTTGATCAGATATAATTTTATCAGGAATTCCAATAGCTTTAAAATTCTATTGTTCCAACATCCTTAATGTTTGCTTAGCATATTCCTGAGGCTCCAAATATGCAGCCACCAGTTTTGAAAATATATTATAAATGACAACCAGATTTCTCATCTTGTTAAATAGAGGTAATGGGCTGTAAAAATTTATAGCTACTAAGCTATTGGATTGTTGAGAGTAGATAGGTATCAGAAGACTTACTCTGGATGCATTAATTGGTTTTCTATTCAGGCATACTTCACACTCATTTATAAGGTCCATAATTCTTGCATACATCCCTAGTCAGTAAAACCAATGATTCAACTAACCTTCCAATTTATTGGCTTCATAGTGACCATACTTTTGATGAATATGATTCACAATCCACCTCCACATAGCAACAGGAATAACTGTACATCTTTATTTTTTCATTTTTATATTGTAAATAGCCTTCTTTTAAACAATAGTACTTTCTATCTCTTGACAACAGATTAGTTTTTGTTCCTTTTATGGGTTGATACTATAGATATTTCATTATTTTCCTTCAGTTGGATTCTTCTCTTTGTTCTTTTTAACCTATGGAGGTCATTTTCTATAGCCTTGCTTTTGTTTACTTCCATTGCAGCAAAATTACAGCTTAAATGCTGTTGATCATATGATGCTGGGTAATGGCTTAATATGTCTGTTACTATATTTTCTTTCCATTTGCAATATTGTACCCTAGAGTTAACTTAGAGGAATAAACTCCATCTTATTAGTTGTCTGTAAGAAAGCTACAGTTTAAGAACTTGTGGCTTTTGTGATCTGTGATTACATTCACCTCATAGCCTATTAGAAACTTGCAAAAATTTTGGAATGATCAGATGATTGCTAAAGCTTTCTCTTCAGTTATTATGTGATTTATTTCAGAGCCCTTCAGTAAGGAGCTAATAAAGAAAAGGAACCTTGCTGGCCACTTGCTGCCCCTTCTTGGATTTGAAATAGAGTAACATCCATTGCAACTTTACTACTGTTGTTTTGTATGAAAAATGATTAGTGAAATTTGGGATATGATAGCATAACTTTCTTGAAGAATGTCACATTCACATTTTTTAAAACTGCTATCTTGTTGCACCATCTGTACTCAAAATCATTACTTTTTAGCGATTGCAGAGGTGAATCAATATCAATTTTTTTTATATAAAATCAGTTATAAAAATTACATAACTCTAGAATGATCTTCTGAATTACTTAAATTTTTTTCAGTGTGATTGAATTTCTTTCTCACTTAATATGTAACCTAAAAATTTAACCTTGGATGCCACTAATTTGCTTTTATTAAAATTTATTTTGTGTCCTTATTTGTTTACATTTTTGTAATATCTTTTTTAAATGATTGAAGTGTTCTTTTATACTGAGGCTAAAATCATGTCATTGACATATACATCACCACTAAGTTTTTTATTTCATCTGATAATACCTGGTCAATACACTATCCTATCTCTGTCCTATTATTTTTTAACCCAAATGTTATTTGGTTAAAGTTGTAAGCACACCCATTGTATAGAAATGCAGTATATTTTTAATCATGGTGTTGTAAATTGATCTGTGAGTAGCTGGAAGTTAGGTCCAATGTTGGACACACCTTTTTATTATAAAATTTTATAAATAATTTGTGTATGGGTAGAGAAGCAAGTGCATCAGGATAGTTATTTTGTTTAATTGTTTTGTATTTGACTATAGCCAAATGGACCTGTCCATCTTCTTTACTGTTATAATGGAGTTGTTAAAAGGTAATGAACACTTGGATATGATTCCCCACCTAAGCATTTTACCTATCTGCTCTTTAACCTCTCTATATATTGATGTGAAATATGGTATGCCCTGGTCTGGTATGGTTGATCTGTCTTGAGTTTTATCCTGTGCTCACAACCTTGAATTACTTCAGGAACTTCTGAAAAAATGTTTTAATATTTGCTCATCACTTGCTCCAATCCCCATCTTTAACAGTTATTTATAAGTTTCAATTATTTTATGTTTTCACATATTTCCAACTTTATCTCTACATTTTGTATGCATATGTCTTGTCTAATGTAAATGCTAATACTTCATCATTTAATTTTACTTGATTTAGTTTATAGTCCAACACACAGTTGACTCTATGCATAAAATCCCATCCTAATATGACTTCATGATTAATCCCTCTAATATAAACAATACATGACTGTATTTTTATTTGCTATACACATGTTACCCACATCTGCTTTGATACCAGCTTTGCCATCTTACTATTGGCCATAGTAACACATACTTTTAATGGCAAAATTTTGATTTCAGGGTTATTACAGCTCATCTCTTAAACATAAAATTGTGACATTACCAACACATGACTGCCTGAAACCAGCAGTGCTTCTATTATAACTCTCTCAAATAGTATTTTTACCTTCAAGAAATGCTAGTGTGCTAATACTGACTCTGTTTCATCCCAGATATTAATTAAGTTTGTTACTTGAGGGTGACTATTCATTTAGTTATATTCTACATTTTGCTTTTTGCCTATAGCCATTTATGCTGGTTACATGTCTGCCTATTCTTAGAGGTTTGAACTCTCTTTCTTTATTTTTATACTTTGGCCTTGTGCTATCCATTTTACTAAAAAACTCAGCTATCTGCTCTACTGTTTTGTGTTCTCTTCCAATCAACATTTGTTCTATATTATGTGGGAAATTATGCTTAATTATTCATATGATTTGATGTTCTGACAATGAGTTAGCCATTAATAATATTAACTTTGCTGCTTGTCAGTGAAAAATGAAGTGAACAGTTCACCAGAGCACAATTTATCCTGTGACACCTGGTGTTGAAAGTTTTTTTGCTGCTTCTCCCTCCAATAGATTTGTAATAAGGAATGTCTATACTCTCTGAACATAACTGATTTTGTAAATAAGAAATCTCACCAGTATTTGATGTAATCTTGAATATGACTAAAAGCTATAATTACCATTACCTCCTTACTCAGCTGATTCCATGCAAAATAGTGTTCCTAGGCTGCCAAGGTGTTCAATTGGGGCTTCCCCTGCATCCTCCAAAATATTTTACTTTTTTTATTTTTCAAAATTGATTCACAATATTTGAGCCACTTAAATATACATACATACCTATGTTTTGTCTCTTCCTGTTTATTTTTTAATTCAAATATTTTATCTGTTATCAGTTTTATACTTGTGTCCACTTTTTTTTATTTTCTAGTATTTTTTTCTAAAGAGGCTATTAACTGATTTATTTGTTTATGAATATTTCTGTGTATTTTTCAACACTATTTTTTTCTTTATTTTAAGACCCCATTTTTGTTTCAGTTCTAATATACATTGAATTTGGTTTTATAATTATTACTGACTCTCACCCAAATTTTACTTTACTTGGTTTATTTATTTTTTTAAATATTTTTAAATCAAACAAAGTGTTCAACTAATTCAAAACCCCTCTCTAATTTCCACATGACTATAAATAGCCCTAATAATAAATTTATTTATCTCTCTAGTCTCTCTACTTTTTATTTACATTTTACTATTTAATATTATAATTTGTTTGCTTTAGTCTATTCTCATCTCATACTTATCACCAATTTTAATTTTTATCATTACCCAATTTCACATTTATTTAAAATTTGGTTAGAAACTTTAATTTTAACTTCAATTATGATTTTAATTGCTCTGATAATTTGTGGCACTTGGTCCCCATGTTAAGCACCAATTGAACTGGGTCTGAGAAAATCATCCTAATCACATTTTTAAATCTTGATATTAATTCAGGCTGCACTTTCACTAAGGCAGCAGACCAGCCTTTCAAACAGAGATGTATAATACCCCAGATAGATGACACATCCATGATACTTATAAACAGACTAGGGCTAAACAAATTGTAACCTACAATCACATTTCCAGGCTATAGCACTGCTCTACTGCTAAATTCAAATTTCTGTTATCCAAAGCACTTTATTTGTTTTGAAGATTAACCTCAGGTGCTATATAAACACTGGTTATATATTCAACTTGCCTGAATGACAGGATCACAATCTAGCACTTGATATATACCCGAAGCTAGCTCCTTTTCTCAATTGTGGAGAAATCTTTGGCACACTTTCCCAATATATCCTATTTATAAATTAATTTACTAGTGATGCAGTTATAAGAGAGAATTGTTTGGACAACAATTAAGCAAACAAATATTTTATTTTACACATGCGCATAATTATAACATGTTAAATAAAAAATTACATGTACACATGCACCTATTTCTAATACAATATAATAAGAATTTATGGATGCAATATTAAAGATTGTCTTGGTGGTAACTATAAGAGCTCATTAAAGATCTTTTATTTGTATTAAATAAAACAGTTATATATCATCTTTTCTAAAATATTGAAAATATCAATAAAGATAACATTTTACTTTAAAATTATAAATAAAGACTTTTAAAATAATTATTTTTCATTTTCTCCTTCAGTTTTATGATAAGTTTAAATTAATTTATTTTGTATTTATTTCAATAATTGAAAATATAATAATTTTCACACAGTTTCTTGTAATAATAATAACAGCAACAACAACAGTAGTAGTAGTAATGATGATGATGATGATAATAATAATAATAATAATAATAATCATAATCATCATCATCATCATCATTAGATGCATTAGATAAAGAATCCCAGAAAAAATGAAAAAATACAGACTTGGAAAAAACTGGTTTTAAAACATCACCTGAAGATGGTTAATCATCATACCTATGAATGAAAATGGATTTTTATCAAAAAGTGGGTGATGTCTTGATTATTTTTGGGTTTTTTTAAGTGCTACACTGACAAAAGATATTGATAAAATGGCATCCATATCAGAGTTCAAGACAAGTTTGGCTCAGATCAGACATCACAAACATCAACATATGCAAACATAGCAAAATTAAGTTCACAAAATACAAAACAACTTCCAAGATTTAGAAAGATCAATCAGAATGATCTGAATAAAATGAATAATACCAATATGATTAAATATGATGCCAATGAGCTTTTTCCAAACATTTGGACAAAAGAAGAAGTGGAAGAGATAAATCACAGATTTAAGGAGACCATAATCAGTCATATTGGTGGTGACAGATAGAAATATGTATCTTTACAAGTTTCCTAGTGAAATATTATACAAAGAGTTGTTGAGGAACAGAATATGAAGCTCAATAGCAACCATAAAACATCATACCAATTCAAGGCATTTGGCAGTAGAATTCTTTAGTAACAAGCAATGTACAAATTTTCAAGAATAACATAACACTTTGCAAAATTATCCTCTTGTGGAGGTAGATAAAGAAATTCAGAATTATCACATTGGCATTATAAAAAATACATATTTGAGGTATAATAAACATGATTTCACAAAACTAATAAATTTATTTGGACAGCCTATATATGAAGCAAATATATTGTTTAGAAATGCATGCACTGTTCTTTAAACAGTTTTTATTTTAAGATCAAGATCAGTGAAGGCATAAGACCTGAAGACATCCTGAACATGATAATGAATCAAGAACTATTATAGACTATACATATTAAAGAGCTTAGATGGTAATGTTTTGTGTGTAGCAGTAGAAAACAACTGGCAATAGACTGGAAGAAAGCACAACAACAATGAGAAGTCAATAGCTAAAACACGGGAAATATTAATTAAAGAATACACAAGAAAGCAAGGGGAGGGTCATGCAAGTCCAGACAATAAGGTGGAAAAGGCTCAACACCCAAAGACCAGCCAAAAAATATATGGCAAGCAGAAAAATTAAAAATGGGCAGAAATAGAGCTTCCAGATAAAGAATATACACCATAAGGAACTAAAAATAAACCAAGGGCAGATAAGAGGAGGAAACACACCAAACATCAAGATGGTGGCCATTAGATAGATGACTTGCAAAAAATAATAAAGAACTAGATGATATACAAATAAATAAGAAGCAACATATGTTGAAATTTGCAGATCATTCAGTACAATCCCAGCTATTTGAGAAAGAGAAACTAAGCAATGAAAGAGAAGATAAAAGAACTGAAGCAAGAACAAAACAGATAAAACATGATCAACAAAATCAGTTAAAAAAACAAATGAAGATAACAATCGAAGATTGGAATCTAAGACTGGAATTGAAGAGACACTTGATGAATACTGAAGACCAAAAATAGATTGAAAAAAATGCTGAGAAATAGACCAACCAGATAAAGAAGATATAATTGAAGGAATGAAAAATAAAGCAAGAAGCTAAAACACTTCAATTCCATAGCGGGGGACTGAGAGCTAGATGGCTGAAAAGCAAAAAAATAGTGAACTGGATGAACAGATTAGTGATTATTTTTACAAATGGATCCAGATCCCAAAGTCGACTTCTTTTTCATTTTTTTTTTAAATTTTCGTTCATCATTTTTAGTTGGAATCAACTGAGCATGCGTTGTGTTTGGGGGAGAAAATTACCATCTTCAATAATTTAGACAGTATCATAGCAACATGCATTGGGGAGTTTGAATGCCTGCAAGGATGTGATAATAAATCCTGAACGATTAGAGAACTTTTTTTTTTAAAAAAATGAATATTTATCATGGACTGAATTTTACGTAGCTATATTTTTTTATTATTCCTAAACTAATATTAATATTATTTTTTTTCTTTTAGTATAATTAGAGATAGGAAAGGTACATATAAAATATTAATTATTTACTAATATAATATTATAATTTCCATAAAGGATACTTAGTAAATTTTAGGTTTTGTTATTTTAAGTACGTTAGTGTTGAATGGGTGTTATATTATGCAATATTTATTAATTGTGGACTAAGAAGACCTCTAGAAAGTGATCAACTAGAAAGAATATCATGGGTAATAATTGTAAAATATTATTTTTTATGATGTATTCATTTTTGTTTCTTTTAGATTGCCAAGTATTTTTATAATGTTATTGTATGAACGTATGAGTATATGTGAATACACTAAACACATATAAAATGTATAGGAGTTAGATTTTATTTTTTAAAAATATGCATACTTTTATTTTATATTTGATATAGTACAATGTAATGGAATATAATTATATGATTCTTTCGTGAAAAGAACTTTATTAGTTTAAAAATGTTTTGAAGTATTGATTTTATTATATCAATACCTGTCATTTGTATTTGTGCTGAAGAAGTGTTTAAAAGTGAAGTAACCTTTGCTTATTGAATAATCGTTGATTTTATATGCGAATTTTTTATTGTTATAGAAATATGTTTTAAAATTTTTTGGCGATGTTGATTGATAAATCTAGAAAAGAAATTTTGTAAGGTAGTGACTTGGGAGTATTTTAAAAATGAAGCCAAAATGAGCTTTGTTGTAGGATTTTTATGGCGAATGGAAATAGTTTTATTATCTTAGTAATTATGCTGGTACAGATAACGAAGCCCTGTAACTTGGATATTCCATGGGCAGTGTTTTTCCATTAATATTAAATATTAATTTCCGAAAGCTGAATAAATAGCTATGCACTGTTACCATGTGGTCCATATTATGTGTCTAATATTGAGTTAATACTCTAGTTTGTTCTTCAAACCTATGCATCTAATTGCTAGCATGATTTTTAAGTATTACATCATTCAGAACTGTATCTTTGAGGGAGAATAATAAATAATTTTGGAATAGAAGGATTGTTATTTAGAAAATGATAAGATAGGTTTTCTTACTTTGAATGACATTAAGAATAAATACGAATGGAATTGAGAATAAAAGCTAACATAAGGATAAAGAATCATAGAAGGTTTTTTACATTTTACATAAATGATAATAAAATTGTTCAAGAAATTTTAAAATAATTTTAAAAGTATTTCTAACTTATATGTAATGCATAGTTTTAATGAATGGTATATATAAAGAAACAACAGAGAATAGAATAAGTAAATCATATTTCATGAGTATTATTTTATATTTACGGAAATGCATCAACACACACACACACACACATATATATATATAATGTTTATACTAGATTAATAGTAAGATGTAGAATATATGATAAGTCTATTATTAATTGAGCCCACTTACTTTAGTAACAAACCAGAATAAATATACTTTGTCTAATAGTATCAACCCTATCATGATAAGTTATTTTAAAGCATTAAGAATAAGTTAATAGACATATCTTAGAATAAGCAATCCTATTGTAATTTGTGTTTTATGTTTTCATAATTGATCTATATTTTGAGGGAAATATATTATAGTATTATTCAATTGTACCTAATGCATGTGAAACTCCGCGTATATCCATAATGATTATTATTGATAGTATTGTTGTAAATATTTTAAAGTATATAACAAGTTCTAAGTCAAAATGAAGGCTTAGATGCTTAGATTTTTTTTTATTTTTGTTTTATTTTGAGAGGATGGAAATTGTAATGATACAAGATTAGTTGATTGTAAATATTGTAAATAATTTATTGTTTGTTAAGCTATTGTAATAAAATTTGTTAAACTTGTTTTTTATAAATTTATGTGTTGAATCAAATTTTTTCACATCACAAACATATGACTACCGATATCTTAAAGTAAAACATAATATTTGCACAGTACGAATATTATTTAAGAATTATAGTATTTTATTAATATAATTTATTTGAGAAATTTCATTTACATTATCATTATTATCACTATAGTCATAATTTAATTATATAATATAATACACAAAATTATAATATTATCCGTTGCCACATATTCTCAGATTATAAGATTTTACCACATATTTTATTTAAGATGGCATATGACAACTAAAAGACTATGCTATATTATTTCTTTATTATTATTGATAAGAACTATAATGGGGAAAAATACATGAGATCGAATTATACATTGAATATTATTATTATTATTATTATTATTATTATTATTATTATTATTATTATTATTATTATTATTATTATTATTATTATTATTATTATTATTATTATTATTATTATTATTATTATTATTATTATTATTATTATTATTATTAGTTAACTGTAGTTGCGGTGATATCAAATCCCTTATTATGCTTGACTACAGTAATTTTAATTGACTCAAATTAGTCAAGAACCTGAGATTATTTTAGTTAGGTTATATTGGATAATGAGATTGTTTTATTTATTAGTATTATCTTAATTAATTAATTATTGTTAAAGTCGTAAGAATGCTATAAATTTATTATTTGAGATAATAAAAGGGGGGATAGTAGTATTCCACTAGATGGCATTAGTTGATTTAGTTTTTTCATATATGGTGGCTAGTAAAGTTGTAAAATGGATGAAAGGGAATAATGTAGTGGGGGAAATGCAAGGAGGTTTTAGATTAGATAGGCGTATAGGAGATAGTTTACTTGTAGTTACACAACTTATGGATATGAGTAGGAATGCAGGTAAACTGTTATATATGAGTTTTATAGATATAGAGAAAGCATATGATAGAGTAAATAGAAATAGATTATGGATAAGCTTAGCAAATTTGGGAATGGATGAAGCTTTAATAGATATTATTAAGAAATTATATGAAAACAATTATTATATATATAAATTAGAGAATATAGAATCAATTAAAGTTAAAAATGGTGTGGGACTAAGGCAAGTATGCCCTATATCACCTATTTTGTTTGTGTTGTATTTGAGTGAAATGGAAAGAGCAATAGAAAGATTAGGAAGAGGGATAGAGATACCGTTAATAGGTAGTAAGGGAGTATATATTTTGTCAGGTCTTTTTTTTGCGGATTATATATTTTTGTGTGCAGAAAAAAGAGAAGATATGGAAGCTATGTTGAGGACATTTGCAAGGGTGGTTAAAGAGATGGGGATTAAATTTAGTGAAGAAAAATCAAATATAATGATGGTTAATACTGGGGAAAGAGAAGATGTAGAATTTTTATTGGGAGATATTAAGTTAAGTGTGGTGAATAGATATAGATATTTGGGAATTATTTTAAGTAATCAAAAAAATTATTTGGATGAATGGGAGAAAAAATTGATAAATGAAGCAAAGAAAAGAAAGGGATTGATAATGAAATTAACAGTATTTTTATATAATAAATATGATGTAGCTAGAATTATATGGAAAGGAGTTGCAGTAGCAGGGTTAACATATGGTAATGATGCATTATATGTTAGTAAAAAGATATTAGATTACTTAGAAAAAACCCAAAGGGAAGTAGGAAGACATGGATTAGATGCAGAAGTATGGACAGCAAAGGAGGCAATTCAAGGAGAAATGGGATGGTCAAGTTTTCATATGAGAGATGCAAAAAGTAAAATGAAAATGTTTGGTAGATTGCAGTTTATGGATAATAAAAGAATAGCTAAAATAGTATTTAATCGGGTTATGAGTAAAGGGCAGGTAACAAGATGGGTGAGAAAGGTAATGCAGTATGCAAAAGATTTGGATAAAGAATTTATATCAGTATATTTGTACAAAAGATGGGATGATTGTGTTAAGAGGATTATTGAGTGTTATAGTAGTAAGGAATGGGATAAAAGAATAAATTTATTAATAAAGACTAGGGAGTTAGAGAGATGGAGAAATAGTATGGAGAGTAAAAAGAGTTTAAATATATATAGAAATAAACAGAATATTAGGTGTGAGTTAATATATGATAATAGTAAGGAAAGTAGTTTATTGTTTAAGGCTCGAACGGGATCTTTAGCTACAAAAGAATATACATGAAAATGGAAAAATATGGGTGATTTATTTTGTAAATTATGTAAGGAAGGAATTGAAAATATTAGGCATTTGTTAATTGATTGTAAATGTTTGAAAACAGAAAGGGTACATATAATGAAGTTGTGGAAAAATAAATATGAAAAGTGATTATACAGAAAGTGAATTATTGTTTTTTATGCTGGGTTTGGGAAAAGATAAGGGGGATTTAGATATAAAGGTTATAGAGTTGACAAAGATTATGTTGTGGAAATGGGATAGAGCAGATTATGGGTACATTTAGAGTGGGGAATGTAAAATAAAGTGGCTAACAGGTTTATCTGGGCATAATTGCTGAGATATTATTGATTTCGTTTAAGGAGAAGCCATAATACATCACATCACATCACGTATCGTTGGGATTTAAAGTTACTCTTTTTTGCTTTATATGCTTGAAATTTACTATAAAAAAAACTTTGGAAGTACAAGGTAGGTGCTGTTCTTTCAAATTACCTCTTTTTTGTTTAAAATGAGTGGTTGTAAGAAACGTTTAGAATCATCGACGCTCAATAGAAAAGAATCTTCGAATGTAAACAAAAAAACAAACGTTAAAATTGACTCTTTAATGCATTGTTCAAGCTCTGTCATTAATAGATCGAAAGCTTCCAGTATGTAAGATTTAACAAGAGCAGATAGCTTAAAACCGCTTTCTAAAGTTAAAAATGTCTCTAATAAAATTCAGAATATCAATGTTAAAAAGAAAATGTTTTCCGTGACTTCTAATGCTAATTCAAATTGCCAAAGAAATAGAGACATTCAAAAGACTAAAAATATATATATATTTGATGAATCTGAAAAAAACATTTCTTTACAAGCCAGTGGACATGATTTTATCTCACATAGAACACGCTCACAGGTAAAAGACTATGCCAAATTAAATGATATGCATCCTTCTAATAAAGATTTATTGAAGCAGCTATCTCCAAGGCATAATAATTTAAAGACTGTTGCTAGTTGTTCTTTGTCTAAGCCTTTGCAGACCTTGCACCATAAAAAATTATCAGTTTCAGTTGGTGATATTACCACTACATCATCTGACTTAGAGTATAATATCAGGTCTTATAACATTAAAAATAAGCACAATTAAACATTACTAGCCAAAGATAATAAATCAGATATTTTTGATTGTTATGTTTCTGATAAATCTCAAGCAATGGATGTTGCTTTGCAGGCAAATTGTGTTCTAGCAGATGCAAACTCAGACAGAGTAAAAAAACATTAATTTAGAAACTTCTGATTTAATTACTTCTGGTTTGTCTCTATCTTCTAGTAAATTATCAATGTATTTGCCTGCAGGACCACAATTTTCTATTGCTTCTAATGCCATTCAACATTCTATGAAACATAATTTGAAATCTTTGCATTTGAATGATTTTTCATTATCTTATACTCTTATACATTGTTCTGAATCTAATTCTTTGAATGGAAACTTGCCTCTTTCAGATAAAACAACTTCAGATCAGAAACAGGATATTTCCTTTCCTACTTTGAAAGAAAATATAACACAAGCATATAATAATCAGGTTAAAAAGAAAAGTTATGTTCATGTTCTTAATAATAATGTAATCTCTGAACTTATACAATCACAGTCAGACAAATTTGGTTATTTAGATCTGAATGATGAAGAACAAATAATGTCAGATGTTTCTGCAGATACATCCATATTGAATTTCTCTAATCATGAAGATTTGATTGATGAACATCAAAATATAAGTGCTCAATTTAATTCTAGTATACAGTGGTTTTATTCAATTATTTTTTACACTTTTCTAATAGCAATACTTTGATTCTTACAACTACAGACAGTAATTGTCAGCTTTATAACTTCCCTATTGATGAGTTTTTCCAGTTGTTGAAGGATTTGAAACTTGGTGAAGCTATCAAGAGGCTATATCTTCACTCTAATAAATGTTACATGATATTGGAGTTTCATGTCTTGGAGAAGGAAAAGTTTAGAAAACAACAGCTTTTATTAAATCACAGATTTTTAGTTGTTATTGATATGGACAGGCCTAGGCTAGCTTTTGGTCTTGCAAAAAATTATCTCAATTTTGGAGCTAAGGATCTTCAGAGGTAATGTTCTAATTTAGGTGAGATAACTCAATTTAAATATCGTACTGAGAAAAGGGTTGGTTTAGAGTTACCCAGCAACTCAGCTACCTTTACTTTAAAGTTGAATAAAGGTCTTGTTTTGATTGATATTTTGTCTACTTTAGAGACAGATAAAGATCCAATATATATCTCTAGACATTCAAAGAGTTCTAGGAAAAAGGTCATTAAAAAAAGTAAATGGTTAGGAGATTTAAGTTCTCAGCAGTTAGATCTTTCGCTGTCACCTTCTCAAAATGATTCTATTTTTACTTTAAATAACGGTCCTTCATCTCCAATATCTCATACTTCTGATCCCAATTCACAAATTAATCTTATACCTGAATTCTTCACAGATGATTTGCATATTTTTTCAGTTATATATATATATATTGTAACAGTCAGAAATCGTGTGACTCGTAAACATAGTGCAGAATTCGACCACCACACAGAACAGCAGCACCATCGAGGTAGCAAAGCCACCCATGTTACTGAGTTCTAACATAGTTTATCGGTTCCACAATACAATCCACGAAACAATGCATCTGTTGCAACATTAGTAAATATTTCCTTAGGCATGGTGGTCAGGGATATGCAAGAGATTCATGATTTTATTCTCCAGTTAGCCAATAATCAAACTAATATTAATTAAACATTCATATTTACATAATCGAGAAAATATTATATAGAATGGGTATCGAATAAATGAAACATAACTGCAGACATATAGTTTAAAATTATTTATTAATACATTTTAATAAAACAATCATTTACTAATAATATTCTGGGGATTCAAAGCTTCATTAGCAGGATTTACAATACTATTATATTTTAAAGAATACATTTATTTATTTATACATTATTTTATATTGAGGACTTCAGTAGCTGTATTTCCGATACTGTAATGTTTGCATAAGGAATTCATTTATTTGAAGGCATAATCTAGCTACCTAAAATTCTCGAGTAAGTATTTCTAATGCATGCCTTGGGGAATTTATACCTTTGCAATGCAAGAGTCTAAAGTAAGATTTAAGAGAAGCGGTGGACATATATTTATTTAATTAAAATATTTATTTTATGACTGAGGGCAAACATTTATTTGAGAGTGAATGATGAAGAGAATGCAGAGGCGGAGTGATATATAGAATAATAAAACTAAGTAAAGGAACACATGGTATGCTTTAGAAAGGCGATATGGAATGGCAGTATATTGAAACTGCAATGCCGCGAATGAGTTTATAAGACTGTCGGGCTGGTCTCTGCCTCAGCCCGACAAAGTAAGGTGTCACATAAGCATAACCAGGGACAAGTGGTCCGTGTTGCAGTTTGCCGGCTGGCTGCATGACATTGTCAAATCCTACGGGAGCACCCATTATGCCCGCTTGTGTAAGATGACTGGGGTTAATATCAACCTGAAGAATCCGGAAATTTCATGGCAGAATGGGTCATCGCGTCTCTAAAATGTAACACATGTATACTGTATAAACGATTATGATGAGATTTAAATAGATTTCTGACTTGGCCCTACATTATCAACATTTACTAAAGAACATTGGCGACTCTCAAAGAAATGTAATTTGATGGAATTATTCATTAAGATTTAATATATACAAAACATATATAAATTGGGAATTATTATAACTAATACGTCAGCCATTTGCGAAGTTGTAGACCCTGCCTTACAATAAATGATGCATTGAATGCGTGTTGATTTATATGAAAGTTAAGTTATTTAGGAAAGTAAATATTAATGAAAATTTGACATGCATTCATTGTTTCAAGCGATCATAGATTTAAACTTTGAACATTGAGACAATTATAGCATGCAATAATTAAATAATAAATATAGATAAAATGTAGATTTTAAAAAATATGCACCCAAGAAAGATAGAATGAGGTAAGCTAGATTATTAGAGAAATTTACACATTAAGTTAATTATTCAATTTAGTTATACAAGTGGTAGTTTTTACATTTTACAATTTAGATAAGTAATATGAAGAAGAGCTATAGCATGTTATTAGAGTACTCTAGAGTTTGAACACAGACAGGTACTGTTTTATAAGAAGTTTTCTGATTCCATCAGTTTAGCAGCAAAAAGTTCACAAGTGGCAATTCTTTCAGTATTTAGATATTTCATTTACTTTCACAGCAGCAGCAGCTTTCTCATTTATTTCAGGCAGCAGATCTTCATGGTGAATTTTTGATGGGTGATAGAAAGTTCGGCATCTGATAGGCCATCTCCTGATGGAGAATAATCTAGGTGCTTTACTCGATCATACCTTGGCAGGAACAAATTATTTTTATATTTTTGGAGACTCTCAGTGATCGAGAGCAAAGCTAAAGTTTAAGTGAATGTCTCCAGCAAGTCTAAGATGGCCTCTTTTTTTATCTTGATCTTTCACATTTTTGTTAAGGTATTTTTAGGTTCTACTTAATCTGCCCTGAAGATAATCAATGCATTTTGTTGGTTTTAATTAAAGAAAGCTGCCATTCTATTGTTTACATTTCACATTTACTAATTATATTTTGGGGAATTTTTCTTTAATTAATCTATTATCTATCACTGACCGATGCTTTTAAATTTCAAAGACAAAAAGGAAACATAAGATTATTTTAACTTTTAATTAAATATTACATCAGATTTTTTTAGAATTATTATTAAATAAAATTTAAACAAAGCAATAAATACGAACTTTATAATCCAAAATAAATGATTAAAATTATACAAAATTATATAACTAAAAGAAATGTAAATTATATTATTTTATCCCTATTTATTGCCTTTAATTTGAGATCAAAATGTGTGCATGTTTATGCTGAATTCTACATATATTTATACATTTTTAATATTGCTACACACACAATTCGATACCAAAAAGTTTAAATTTGGGCGGGATAGATCGGTCAGTGAGAGACGACAGAAAAAGGTGAAACTTAAGATTCGAATACGAATCTTACTGTTTCATTTCCTCATACTTCCCATGAACAATTACGGAAGGACAAAGGAGGCAAGAAAGAAAAAAAAAATTTACATTACATAATTTAAATACGAAAAAAATTAGTATTATTTTTTTTTACAGACATATTGAAATATAGAAAGCAGAGATTACATGAAGTAATGAACAATTAATATACCCGATCTAGAATTTATAGTTTAATTAAAATGGCCTAACTTGGCCGTGTCTGGTAGAAATCATAGTAATGTTAGTTAAACTGATTATATTTATATAAAAAATTCTTAGAGTAAGGTTAGTTAATATAATATAAAAAAAATTTTTTTAAGAGTAATAGTAATTAAAACAATAATATATATAATAAAATTTCTATCTAAAACCCTATTTGACTAAAGTACAATCCATTCAACCAAGTTCATTATATCAAGTTCGTTTTAATATTCTCATATATGTTTAATCCGTCCTAAGAGTCTAATATTTTTACAACCCCGGGTCAGGTGGATAATACCTACATGGTTTGAGATTACGGGCATTGTATGTCCCTTTTATGGTATCTCCATCTTTTAATAAATATGCATTTGTGTGATCAATTATAAAGGGTCCCCGGTACAAAGGAAAGAACTTTTTATATATTCTTTTATCTCGGTTACTTTGTTGAGAGTTCCATACCCAAACATAGTTCCCGACCTGGAAATGTTGGCTTCTCCGATCTGCTCGTAATTTCCGTTCTGCCCTTTTTGTAAGGCAGCGGTGTGCCTTGCGTCTGTCAGTTTCAATATTGATTTCACGTTCATCCATGGGTAATGGCGTCTTGATCAGTAATGAGTCCGCTTTACCAAAATGCAAACGTGTTGGTGTCATGCCAGTGGCCTCATTGATGGTTCCATTGATATATTGAAAAATCTTTTTAGTTTGATTTACCCAGCTTCTGTGATTTTGGTGAACATGGGTCCTAAATAGTCAGTTTATTTCCCTCATAACCTGTTCACATGGGTTAGACTGAGGATTTTGGATTTGAGGTCAGAATATGTTTAACATTCTGCTGCCTCAACCAAGTCTTCCATTCTTGAGATGTAAAGGCTGATCCGTGGTCCGAGAGGATGGTGATCGGTTTTCCAATCTTGACGAATTGACACTTTTGTAACACTCGAATTGCGCAACGGGCATCTGCTCGCATCACAGAATAGGCCCAAGTGTATTTTGAGAATAGATCATAAGTTACAAGTAAGTAACGGAATCTTCGGTAGGATGGCAATGGGCCATAGTGATCGATCGCAAGTATTTCATTTGGTGCGAACGGGATGATAGAGGCACCTACTCCACTAAAGTTTCTATTTGGTGGTTTATCTCTTGCACAAATAGCACATTTCTTGAGGGTATCCATCACATCTTCATATAGCTTTGGCCAGTGAAATTGTCATCTTATAGCTTCTGTTTTTCTAGGGCCATAGTGCCCTACTAAGTCATGCATATACATGATGAGATGGTTTCTGAGGTCAGGTGGTACCAAGATTTTCCAGTAAATTTTATCTCCCACAATCTGCTGCTGCAGCAACCCACTTCTTATCTGGTATAGCTTCTTTCCTCGAGGTGTTGAGCAGCCTTGTATTGGTGTTCCTTGCTATTGAACAATTTGGATAAGCTTTTTATATAGCGGTTGCTGCTCTTGCCAATGTTGAAGGTTCCTTAACTTGTGTTCCATCTCCTGGTCCAGTACCATTGCTGCAATTACCAATGGCTGATCACTTATTATGGGGTTGTGTGGCTCCAGTTCTATAGGATGTCGACTTAATATATCGGCCACTGTATTTTCAGGCCCAGGGCAGTAGATGACTTTATAATGAAATCTTTGAAGTGAAAAACTCCATCTGATGAGGCGGTCATTGTTCAGGTAACTTTTATTTAGGAATTCGAGACACCATTGGTCAGTAATGATAATCACTTCTGAACCCAGCAACATCTGCTTGAACTTATTACATGACCACATGATTGCTAGTGTCTCTTGTTCCATCACTGTGTAGTTCTTTTCGGCTCCTTTCAGAGTATGGCTACTAAAATATAGTATTTGGTGTTGGCCTTCTTGGTTGACTTGAAATAGAACCACGCCTAATCCCTTCTGACTGCTATCAGTCTGCAAATAAAAGGGACAGATAAAATCTGGGTAGTGTAACATCACAGTCTCTAAAAATCTTCTCTTTACTCGACTGAAGTCTTCTTCATGGGTCTTCGTCCATTCCCATCGGTGGTGAGGTCTTATCAATTCTACTAGTGATGATGTATTTTTGGCAAAATGGGGGTAAAACTTGTGATAGTAATTGCAAAGGCCCAGAAATGATTGAACTTGTTTTCGGTTCATGGGCCTAGGGAAATTTTCAATAGCTGCGACCTTGTCAGGGTGAGCCCTAATTCCTTGACCATTTACAATATGGCCTAAAAAGGAAATCTCCCTCAATGCAAAAAAACTTTTTTTTAAAATTAACAGTTATATTTTTCTGGGTGCACTCATCGAAAAATTGTTTTAAATCCTCCAGATGTTCTGCAATGTCTCTTGATGCAACTACTACATCATCTACATAACATACCAATTTTTTTTAAACTTTTCTGACAATACTTGGTCCAAACACCTCATGAGGCCAGACCTGCTTTTTATCAGCCTAAAAGGTACTCTCTTAAACATGTGGGTTTGCCCATTGTATCTGAACGTGGTATATTTTCGATCCTGGGGGTGGAGAGCCATTTGCCAGTAACTGGCACTTAAGTCAAGCGTAGAGAAAATATTCTTAGCAGTCAACTTGATAAATGTTTCTTGGATGGGTGGTGGGATGTCCCGCTCAGGTATAGTAATGTTGTTTTATGTCCTAGCATCGAGACACAAACGTATGGTTCCATCTTTCTTTTTGACCATGACTAATGGGTTATTATAGGGTGATGACCCCTTTTCAATTACACCCCAGTCAATCATCTGCTTAATTTGAGCATTAACCTCTTCTTGATACTGAAATGGGATAGGGTTTGTGCGGGTCAGGAAATGCGTTTCTTCTTTTACTCATATCCGATGGACGTAATCACTAATTTCACCTGGGACCTGAGAAAATATTGTACGATTTTCCATAATTTTTGTAATTGGAATCAGTCCTCTACCTTGTCTAACGATGATCCCATAATTTTGTCTTGGATATCCTCATCAGGAATGGCCTCCAGACATCTTAATTGGATTTCTTCAGTTTGTTTATTTGTATCAAAACTAATCTGCTTCTGCTGGAAAGTTAGTATCTTTTTTTATGGTCCAGAATACATTCATGTTGGGTTAAGAAGTCGGACCCAATTATCATGTCCTGAATTAATCCTTTTATCACTAAGAAGGAGTGTCTTGCATTGGCTTCTCCTATCGATATTTCCAACCAGACTTGATAGTTTTCAGTTCTGGTCATCCTCCCATCAGCCAGATTCATTTGGATTGGGCGAGCGGGAAGCCTGGGTATGAGCCCATGTTTTTGTAATTTGTTAACCACTCTCTAGAAACACAGGAAATCTGGCTGCCTGTGTCAAGAAGAATATGTGCAACTGAGGCCCCGATTCTCATATTAATAATTGGGCAAGGGTCAATCTGAAGTCCCCAAGTGGGATCCTCTTCCTGGATGACTGATGTTAGGTTAGTCATCTCCACTACTTTCAGCTGCTGGAAAGATGAATGCTGGTACTGGTAATCTTTTACTGAAGTCCCGCTTGATCGAATTACCATTTGGTTTCTTTCTTTCTCACTATGATTGCTAGTAGTTGCTGATTACTGTTGTCTGGTCTCCTGCTTCCATTCATGATCTACTAGTCTTTTAGACCAATGGCTATCATCTAAAACTGCAAGAAATTCTCCCATCTCTTCAATGTCTTTGATACAACTTCCAATCATCAGCTTTTGGGTAGTTACTGGCATATTTTGTTGAATTGTTCCAATGATATGTCTATCTGCCAATGTGAACATCATGAGAGATTTAAATCGGTTTGCTTGGTGGAGGAAAAACTGAGCATGTGTTTCTCAGGGTATTGTTCCATATTTTTTATGACAGAGCATGTTGTAGATATCAATTTGATGTCTGTCGCTCCAATATTGTTTCATTAACGCATCTGTGTACTTCTCTATAGTTTTAGGTTTCCATTTCACCATATCCCACCAGTCTTTGGCATAGCCCTGTAAATGGTAACTGGCAATAGCTGTCTGTTCACGTGCTTCTGCCTTATGCACTTGAAAGAAACTTTGTAAGCTCTCTAAGGGGGTTTGAGGATTTTCTCCTGTCTCTCCTCTAAAGATTTTTATCTAAATAATCTTTCCTAAGTAGCTTTGAGGTCCAACCTCCATTGTCCTTATATTTCCCCCCTCTTTATTGACTTGGGTTATTCTATATTCGTTTGCTATCATTTCTAACTCTCTCAAGACAAATTTTTGATTTTCATGATACTCTCTAACTCTTATCTTTTCTTCTTTCTGTCTCTGTTTTGATTCTTCATCTCTTCTTTTTCTCATTTCCTCCTCATACATTTCCTTCATTTCTTGCATATTCTGTCTGAGTATTTCTTCCATGAACTTGAAATTAAAGTCCATTGATCCTTTGTATTGTTGCGGAGCTTCCCTTCGCTCCGGTGCCGACTCCAAAGCTTCAGATAAATCTACTTGCTGTATATCAATATTTTCTGATTTCATTTTCTTAATATGACTTATTTACTTTATACCACTAGCATTTGACTACTCCCCACCAGTATATTGGCCCTATAACACTCTTTCGCTGCCCTCACCTACTCTACATTGCCCTATCTCTATATTGGTGCATTTAACATATTTAACATATATATTATAGCGAACTACTGGTAATGCGTATAATAAGCCACTGCTGTTTATGATATATATATTTGTACTTTAACAAAATATTTACTATTAACATATATAACAAGCTTCTGCTGTCTATGCTATATATATAACAGTGTTTTAATAAAAAAAATTCAATGCTACTTGCTTTCTCATTTAACGACTGATTACTTTTTTTTGACATATATATATATAAAGATTTCATTAGATCCGAGTATTTTCGTTCCTTCTTAACTTACACACACATCCCTGCTTTCCTTAAATTTGTTATTACACCTGCTGTCCTTTCATTTACTCGACCCACATTATTTCACTCGAATTATTTTTTTTCATTATTTTTATCAAAACAAAATCGTATATATATAGAATAATTAGCTAACTCGAGTAACGAACGCTAAAAAAAATTTATATGTGTTATATTTTGCTCAGGGTTTATATGGGTTTTTTGTATCGAAAGCTCCACGTTGGAAAGCGCCAAATGCTAAAAAAAAAATTTAACCATGTAACAGTCAGAAAACGTGTGACTCGTAAACAGTGCAGTATTTGACCACCACACAGAACAGCAGAACCATCGAGGTAGCGAAGCCACCCGTGTTACTGAGTTTGAACATAGTTTATTGGTTCCACAATACAATCCATGAAACAACGCATCTGATGCGACATTAGTAAATATTTTCTTAGGCACGGTGGTCAGGGATATGCAAGAGATTCATGATTTTATTCTCCAGTTAGCCAATAATCAAAGTAATATTAATTAAACATTCATATTTACATAATCGAGGAAATATTATATAGAATGGGTATTGAATAAATGAAACATAACTGCAGAAGTATAGTTTAAAATTATTTATTAATACATTTTAATAAAACAATCATTTACTAATAATATTCTGGGGATTCAAAGATTCAGTAGCGGGATTTGCAATACTATTATATTTTAAAGAATACATTTATTTATTTATACATACTGTAATGTTTACATAAGGAATTCATTTATTTGAAGGCATAATCTAGCTATCTAAAATTCTCAAGTAAGTATTTCTAATGCATGCCTTGGAAAATTTATACCATTGCAATGCAAGAGTCTAAAGTAAGATTTAAGAGGAGTGGCGGACATATATTTATTTAATTAAAATATTTATTTTATGACTAAGGGCAAACATTTATTTGAGAGTGAATGACGAAGATAATGCAGAGGTGGAGTGATATATAGAATAATAAAACTAAGTAAAGGAACACATGGTACACTTTAGAAAGGCGATATGGAATGGCAGTGTATTGAAACTGCAATGCCATGAATGAGTTTATAAGACTGTCAGGCGGGTCTCTGCCTCAGCCCGACGAAGTAAGGTGTCACATAAGCATAACCAGGGACAAGCGGTCCATGTCGCAGTTTTCCGGCTGGCTGCATGACATTGTCAAATCCTATGGGAGCACCCATTATGCCCGCTTGTGTAGGATGACTGGAATTAATTTCAACCTGAAGAATCCGAAAATTTCACAGCAGAATGGGTCATCGCGTCTCTAAAACATAACACATGTATACTGTATAAACGATTATGATGAGATTTAAATAGATTTCTGACTCGGCCCTACATTATCAACATTTACTAAAGAATGTTGGCGACTCTCAAAGAAATGTAATTTGATGGAATTATTCATTAAGATTTAATATATATAAAACATATATAAATTGGGAATTATTATAACTAATACATCAGCCATTTGCAAAGTTGTAGACCCTGCATTACAATAAATGATGCATTGAATGTGTGTTGATTTATATGAAAGTTAAGTTATTTAGGAAAGTAAATATTAATAAAAATTTGACACACATTCATTGTTTCAAGCGATCATAGATTTAAACTTTGAACATTGAGACAATTATTAGCATGCAATAATTAAATAATAAATATAGATAAAATGCAGATTTTAGAAATATGCACTAAAGAAAGATAGAATGAGGTAAGCTAGATTATTAAAGAAATTTACACATTAAGTTAATTATTCAATTTAGTTATACAAATGTAGTTTTTACATTTTAGAATTTAGATAAGTAATATGAAGAAGAGCTATAGCATGTTATTAGAGTACTCTAGAGTTCGAACACAGACAGGTACCTGTTTTATAAAAAGTTTTCTGATTCCATTAGTTTAGCAGCAGAAAGTTCACGAGTGGCAATTCTTTCTTGTATTTAGATATTTCATTTACTTTCACAGCAGCAGCAGCTTTCTCATTTATTTCAGGCAGCAGATATTCATGGTGAATTTATGATGGGCAATGGAAAGTTTGGCATCCGATAGGCCATCTCCCAATAGAGAATAATCTAGGTGCTTTACTCAGTCATACCTTGGCAGGAACAAATTATTTTTATATTTTGGAGACTCTCAGTGATCGAGAGCAAAGCTAAAGTTTAAGTGAATGTCTCCAGCAAGTCTAAGATGGCCTCTTTTTTTATCTTGATCTTTCACATTATTGTTAAGATATTTTTAGGTTTTACTTAATCTGCCCTGTGGATAATCAATGCATTTTGTTGGTTTTAATTAAAGAAAGCTGCCGTTCTATTGTTTACATTTCACATTTACTAATTACATTTTGGGGAATTTTTCTTTAATTAATCTATTATCTATCACTGACCGATGCTTTTAAATTTCAAAGACACAAAGGAAACATAAGATTATTTTAACTTTTAATTAAATATTACATCAGATTTTTTTAGAATTATTATTAAATGAAATTTAAACAAAGCAATAAATACGAACTTTATAATCCAAAATAAATGATTAAAATTATACAAAATTATATAACTAAAGGAAATCTAAATTATATTATTTTATCCCTATTTATTGCCTTTAATTTGAGATCAAAATGTGTTCTACATATATTTATACATTTTTAATATTGCTACACACACAATTTGATACCAATAAGTTTAAATTTGGGCGGGATAGATCGGTCAGTGAGAGATGGCAGAAAAAGGTGAAACTTAAGATTCGAATACGAATCTTACTGTTTCAATATATATATAATATAAGTATAATAACAATATTCACTAGAATAAAAACTACAAAATTTAAAAAAATGCCTGTATAAAATTAATGATTAAAATTCTTTGCTATAGCTAGCTTCGGCATATTCTGCCATCTTAAGTAGCAATATGTTAATATTTAAATATTGTCAAACTTTCACACCAGTAACGTTCCCACATGAAATACCTACTTTCCATAAATTGTGAATATTAACACAACGACACTGTTTTTCAACACATCCTATTTTGTAGTTTTTATTCTAGTATATATATATATATATATATATATATATATATATATATATATATATATATATATATATATATATATTGTAACCTAGTGTTATTGACACTTGGTTTATTTGGCATTATTTCCACAGGAAAACAATGCTATCCTTTTTTAGAAAATAAAAAAATAAAATAATAATAATATTAAGTGATTAATAAAATATGCTATTTACTCACTTTAACGTGTTTTAAGCAAATAACTAATAAATTTAGTAATTCAATGTCATTTTGAAGAAGAGCATGAATAATTTAATTAAAATATTAACAATAAGAGCAATTTAATATAGTATAAAAGCACATATCATAAACAGTAATTGATTTTGGATGGGTAGAGGGGAGAGTGGATGAGTGTCTTATCATAAAGCACAATAACTTCTGGTAGTTTTTTTTATATATAATGTTTAAAGAATTATACATCAATGATTGTTAATTTAATGTATTTATTATTTTTTTTATATTGTCAAATTACTTTGTAATCCAGGTAAATAATACGAAAACTATATGATTGTAATGGGTTTTTTTCTTTTCTTTTATTTATGGTATAATTAAATGATTATTTTTCTGTAAGAGGTCGCTAAAACAAGACCGCCAATTTTTTTTTTTTGAAGAAAGATTGTCTGACTTTAGTTTTTCAAGGAAGAAGCAGTGCTGAAATTCGGTAACAAATTTTTTTTTCATTTTTAATTGCAGAAATAAATATAAGTCAAGTAAAATTTTAATAATATAATGTGTTGCTAATCCTTTTTGGTGGGACATCCTGATCTTCTGTTGCTATCTACCTATTTAAAGCTTTTTATACGCAAAAATATACTATCTTGTGCTAAAGTTCAAAATGACCATATTAACTACAGCAATCACGGAAAATGTCATTATATTTAAATTAAGTAATATAAGTAATTTCCAGGAAATAATCAATTATTTGTTAACTTTACCTTATTTAATGATCTTTTCATGGTATAAAAGAAAAATTATAATTAAAAGACATATTATAAAAGCCAAGGAAAGTTAACTAGAAAAATTTCGCGCTCTTTCTAAAAGAAATTGTCTGCCTTTGAAAATAATGTAAGTTCCCCACGTTAAAATATGTTTTATTCACTGAAAATTATCTAGAAATAATATTAATGATAAATGATATTTACTTATGCACCTGTATATTTTAAAAAAATATATATATATAAATTTTCTCAAGGCAAATATCGGAAAATTTGTATGTGTGCATTTTACGGAGAATTCCCTATTAAAGAAAAATTACAATTCCCAGAGTAGGAACAAAAACTAAAAACATTAGTGACTTAATTATAACCATAATATAATATGTTATATTATACATCAATTGGAGTCATTAAAACTTCATATCCACGTAAGTCAGTTGCAGTCATTATAATAATAGTATCTTGGAAAATTCGCGCATTATTTTTTTTATTCATAAGCCAGCTAGCTAAAAATGGTACGTATCATCAATAATAGAAAAGGAAAAGAATTGTGTGTGTTATCGTTTAGAATAAAATATTCGTCTACGTTAGAATATGTATTGTTTTCTTGGATCCCAAAATTATAGCAGTTTAATTCAAGGAAGAGTTAACATCCAACGCTGCTATGTTTTTTTTTCTTTGCCTAATTTATTAAGTGCACCAGAATGGAGGCAACTTTTATATAAATGAAATAATAAAATGTGTTTCTTATTTTAAATTTGCTTCGTGAACTACGACTGGATCAAGTTCTTCATCTGGATAAATTGCCCAACGGAAAACATTTTTCTAGTGAGATAATAAGCACTTGTTAAGTAATGATTTTTTTTTACTAATTTGTAAAATTATGTGTATTTTTTTTTATATCAACAGGTTAAAGGCTGTATAGTCAAGTAATATTTAAATGACCTTGTAATCATAAAGGTATGTTTTCATGTAATTATTCTAGGTTAAATTTATATTTGACATGGAAAAAAAAAATCTATAAAATATGTTTTAATTATTACATACAATTGTAGGTAGAAATTTTTTATGTTAGATACGTAAAAGAAAGAAAATATTTAGATATTTAATGGGTATAAAAAAAAAAAAAAAAAATTATCAGAAGTAATTAAAAAGAATTGCTATACAAGATATTTCTTGTCTAAAGCTTGAAACGAATTTATACTGTATTAATTGAGGAACTTATTCCCAATTATTCTTTATTAACACATTCACTTTATTTAGTTCAAGATAATATGCTACCAATTACTTGTTGAATGTTCCTTTGGTAAAATGAAAATTATTATACTTTTATTCTGTGATATCCATTGATTTCAGATGTTGATCTAAGTATACCCCGTAACATAATTTTAGTATAATTAGTGTATTTGCTTGTCTTGCCCAGATAAAGCATCAGTATATGCTTAATATCAGCATAGGTAATCTTTATAATATGTTTATTTTGTGGGATGAAAATGATTTCCCCAAAAGCTTTGTTTTCCATGAGGGGAATAGTTAAATCTAGTATTCGGGCATGTTTTATAGCCCAAGTGATCGCTTCTCATAGTTAGGACGATCAAGAATTTATCTCGCATGTAGTATACTTCATTCGTTTAAATCCCAGGAGAGGATTATATTTGGTGTGTGTTCGTATTATGCCCAAGTAAGAGGCAAGAAACCACCAAAATATTTTAATGTAGTAGTTAACTCTACTGACCTTCGGTGTTATTCCATATTCCTCATGAGAAAATAGAGATAATTCCACCACGGAAGGTGTTGATTATTGTGTTTTGTTTAGAAAGTTAGGGCAAGATAACGGGTATATTGGAGGTGTTAATTCCTCAAGATCCATTTTAGTATAAATAGTGCGCTAGTACTATGATCAATATCTGGATTGTGCGGTGGAATATTGCTAGTAATTCACATGTAAGTCAATGGAGAGAGTAAGTTTAAAATTGCGTGATTTAGAAACGCTTATTTACCAATGGAGGATTCAAATACAATGTTTAATTCTGGTTAATGAGTAAGCAACACTAATAATGTAGATTATCCTTATGAATAAAGTGTGTATCACAACTTAAGTGGTATTAAGTTAAATATAAAAATAGTAAGTGTAACGTTTGATAAATAGCCCATAAATTATAATAAGTTATCTAAATACAAACCATCGTTTAATTAAATATATTATCATAAAAAAATCGTTTTACGTATTGCATATAATCAGATTGTTTTTATTCCAAAACTAATATTTAGTTAATAAAGTTAAGTAGAAGCTCATATAAGATACACTAAACGGATGAGTTGATGTATCGATAATAATATGTATTTTTTTTTATTCAATTTGCATAATTGTAAAAAGATGAAGTAGTAGTTCTAATCCAGGTCTAAAAGTATAGACAAATTAATGTTAGTTACATGTTGTTTTATCCATATGGGATCGAATAAATTATATATGTTTGTTTAGTGTTTTAAGAATAAAGTATAGTCCTGTTAAACTGTAATAATAAATTATAATCTTGTTAAACTTTAATAATAAATTATAGTCTTGTTACACGTTGTTTAGAGTCATTTTTCTTGTGTGCTAAATAAAAGTGTATTTGCATAATACTTGCAATACTTTCCTTGAGTCCGAAATCATTAAACTCCTAAAACTCAATACACCAGACAGATAAATTTAAGCAGATTGGAATATTTCATTATATTTTAGTTTAATAAGAATTATTTATGGGATTGAAAACTTCAGACCAAGACATTTTATTTTATGTGTGTGTAAAAATGACTTTATTCCCAAACTACTAGCTTTGGTTGCACATTGTTCCGTACACATTTAAGTGAAGTGTCTAAGTAATAAATCTTAGTTAAATTATTGTGTTGTCATGGATGATGGAAGGACACAAAAGCACCCTTGTCTTTTCATCATTCCGACTGAGATTCTGGATAAAAAGGGCTGTATTATTCAAAATTATGCATTGTTATTGAATCTGGTTATCATCTCTTTAAATATTATAATAGTTGATATGGGGATGAGGATACCTGGAATTTAAATAAGGTAAATGTTTCCTATAGCCGACCAGAATGTCAGTCATATGCGACAACACAATACTGCCGAGCATTTTCTTAAATATAACAGAGAACCCTGAGATTAATGTCATTATTATAAGTGCTCTTAAATTAAGGAGTGATCAATTATGATCAATATTACAAGCGTGGCATAGCTTAAGAGAATTGTATGTACAATTGTATTATATGAAAAGTATTTTAGATCATATTGGAAAATTAATAGATATGTTGCTGCTTTTATTTTGGTTGCCATAGCAACCAACCAGATAAAAATTAGTGGCACAAGTATGGATAAACCAACCAACTAATTGTTAATGTTGGGAAAGAATAATAACCAACTAACTAATATAAATAACTAATATATTATAATTAATAATGAAAATAAATAATTTTCGTAGGTTAGAAATGGCCGCCCAACTATAAGGGGCCATCGATGGCTATAGCTAGCCACAATAGATTTAGTAAACTTTTCTTGAAATGAATATAAATATTATTTGCACTTGAATGAATTAATTGTTCATTGATTGAAAATGTTTGCCAATGATAAATTGTTTCTTTAGCCATAAAATATTATATGAATGTCTATTTTATGACATAATCTTTTGCCACTGAATAAATAAATTTGTTGGTTTATGATGTTGTGGTCTGTAAGCAATTCCATAAAATATTGTAATGATTTTATCATTTATGATGATCTGCTTGTCTGGTGGTGTGATTGGCACTTATACCATATTACATAATAGTTTGGTGAGATTTCTATGGACCAAGTAGCATATGAGAAAAGAATATTCGGTAGTTAATATTGGGACTTTAGGGATATTAAATGTCAGAGCATAGTTTTTTGGTGTAGATTGTTTTTGATAGGAGAGGCATGGAGGCAGGATGTCTTGTCAATAATTTCTTATCGATAAATTTATTAATAGTTCATTGCTAATATTTCAGTACTGTTAAATACTAAAAGAGTTAGAATTTTAATATGAGTGAAAACCAAGATAGTCAGGATATTTCAGAGGATTTGGGAGAATCCCAAGAGCTTCAATCCCCTGATACACAGACTCCATATTTTAGTGTACAATTAAAAGAGGAAGGGGAAGATTTAGATATAGCTAACCCAGAAGAAGCCACAATAATAAAGGGAAAACATGAAAATGAGCCAGATCAATTAATGAGAAATACATTGGAGGAATTCTTGAAACAATTAGAAAAATCAAATAGTGAATTAAAAAGTGAATTAAAAAGTCAGATCCAAAACTCAGAAAGTAAAATAGAAAGTCAAGTACAAAAATCAAATAATGAATTAAAAAGTCAAATACAAAATTCAAATAGTGAATTAAAAAGTGAATTAGAAAGTCAAGTACAAAAATCAAATAATGAATTAAAAAGTCAAATACAAAATTCCAATAGTGAATTAAAAAGTGAATTAAAGAATCAAATTCAAAATTTGGACAGTAAATTAGACAATCACGTACAGGAGATCAAAGACCTAAGGGAAGAGTTAAAAAACCATGTAGAAGAGTCAAAATTGGCCTCCGAAAAACTAGAAATAAAAATTAGGAAAGAAATCAAAATAAAGTCGGAAAGGGCTGAAAATATGATCGAGGCTATTCAGCAGGACTTCAAAAGTCAATATGTAGTATTAAACAGTGAAGTTCAGGATAAAATAGAATGTATTAAGGGAGAATTAGATAGTGCTAGGAGTGAGTTTAGAAACTTAAAAGAAGAAGTCCAAAATATAACTCTTGAACCTGACAATGTAGTAAAAGGATGTCAGAGCCAGATTACTAGCAGAATAGCTAAGTTAGAAACTCAAGAGGTGACCCAATGTGAGATTAATAAAAATCTAGAAAGTGAGCTAATTCAAGTTATAGGAAAAGTAGAAAATTTTAATGAGATATTAAAGAATAATTCACAAATATTACATAATAATCTCAAAGAGGAAATAGGGGAATTAATGACTCAGTGTGAGAGTACAGTATATCAAAGGCTAGAAGATAAACTTGAGTTAGAGAAAGATGAAACTATTAACCAGTTAGAGCAACAAATTAAACATTTAAATGTAGGCCTAAAGGACAGTTCTAAAAGAATAGACTGTGAATGGCAAAATTATAAGTTAGGATTAGAAAGTCGTATGCAAGCTATGGACCTTAATATGGATAAAGTTGTTCATAGTAAAAATGTATCTGAAACTCAGGTTAAGGAAATCAATAATGGTCATAATAAACCCGTAATCTCTGAGTTACATACAATGATTAGTCCAGTAGAATCAATGTACAATCCATTGAATGAGGCTAGACATAAAGTCATGTTAGAGCCCGAAAGTAATAGCTCCATGGCCTTAAAATTCCTCAAAATAAAATTCTTTAAAGGAGAATACCTGGAGAATCCACATGAATATCTCCAGAATTTAGACGAATTGTTCACCTTATGTCATTTATCTGAGGTAGAAAAGATTGCTATTGCCACAAACCATTTGTGTGCGGCATCTAAAGATTGGTGGCAATCATTATTTATTAAACCAGAAACATATGGGGACTTTAAATATCTTATGTTAGCCAGTTTTTGGGGGGAAGACCGCCAAGATAACCTGAGATATCAGATATCTCAGGAAAGATATCATGTAAATAAGGGCAGTTACACTCAGTTTTTCAGGAGTCAGGCCGTCAAACTGAAAACGTTGACAGCTTATCCTTTATCTGAGACCCAAATTGTGCGAATAATTCGCCATAATTTACCGAGGCATATCGAGCAGGTCTTGATTGCTGCTGACAGACATACCATAGAAGAGGTAGTCGAAATTTTAGATTCGCTAGAAACCAGTGATAGGAATATTGATAATAGGATTAGGGTAAATAGGGACACCCATCCTATGGTAAACAATATCAATTTCACAGATAGGTCATATGTGGGAAAGAGGAAGTTAAGTAGAGAAAAGGGATATTATAGGACGAATCCCTATAGTAGACCGAATAGCCACCTCAGTAGGCCGACAGTGAAGAGAAGGATTCTAAATGAGAATCAACCTTCTACTAGTGGTATCCCAACAATACCAAAGAAAAATATAAAAGGTAGTAAAAGTAGCGGGGCATTAAATTAAAAAGGATCTCAACCCCTGATGGAACAAGAGGTACCTATAATGCCCGAAGCTTACTACCATATCCTAAACAAAATTAAATCTGTAAGATTGAATTTATTAACTTCTAAGAGAAGTATGATATAGACCTAGCAATACAATAAGAAATATTAATAATGTATGTGTTATTTTATTTTTTATTTATTTATAACGGTGGGAGAATTGTAACCTAGTGTTATTGACACTTGGTTTATTTGGCATTATTTCCACAGGAAAACAATGCTATCCTTTTTTAGAAAATAAAAAAATAAAATGATAATAATATTAAGTGATTAATAAAATATGCTATTTACTCACTTTAACGTGTTTTAAGCAAATAACTAATAAATTTAGTAATTCAATGTCATTTTGAAGAAGAGCATGAATAATTTAATTAAAATATTAACAATAAGAGCAATTTAATATAGTATAAAAGCACATATCATAAACAGTAATTGATTTTGGATGGGTAGAGGGGAGAGTGGATGAGTGTCTTATCATAAAGCACAATAACTTCTGGTAATTTTTTTTATATATAATGTTTAAAGAATTATACATCAATGATTGTTAATTTAATGTATTTATTATTTTTTTTATATTGTCAAATTACTTTGTAATCCAGGTAAATAATACGAAAACTATATGATTGTAATGGGTTTTTTTTCCTTTCTTTTATTTATGGTATAATTAAATGATTATTTTTCTGTAAGAGGTCGCTAAAACAAGACCGCCAATTTTTTTTTTTGAAGAAAGATTGTCTGACTTTAGTTTTTCAAGGAAGAAGCAGTGCTGAAATTCGGTAACAAATTTTTTTTCATTTTTAATTGCAGAAATAAATATAAGTCAAGTAAAATTTTAATAATATAATGTGTGGCTAATCCTTTTTGGTGGGACATCCTGATCTTCTTTTGCTATCGACCTATTTAAAGCTTTTTATACGCAAAAATATACTATCTTGTGCTAAAGTTCAAAATGACCATATTAACTACAGCAATCACGGAAAATGTCATTATATTTAAATTAAGTAATATAAGTAATTTCCAGGAAATAATCAATTATTTGTTAACTTTACCTTATTTAATGATCTTTTCATGGTATAAAAGAAAAATTATAATTAAAAGACATATTATAAAAGCCAAGGAAAGTTAACTAGAAAAATTTCGCGCTCTTTCTAAAAGAAATTGTCTGCCTTTGAAAATAATGTAAGTTCCCCACGTTAAAATATGTTTTATTCACTGAAAATTATCTAGAAATAATATTAATGATAAATGATATTTACTTATGCACCTGTATATTTTAAAAAAATATATATATATATAAATTTTCTCAAGGCAAATATCGGAAAATTTGTATGTGTGCATTTTACGGAGAATTCCCTATTAAAGAAAAATTACAATTCCCAGAGTAGGAACAAAAACTAAAAACATTAGTGACTTAATTATAACCATAATATAATATGTTATATTATACATCAATTGGAGTCATTAAAACTTCATATCCACGTAAGTCAGTTGCAGTCATTATAATAATAGTATCTTGGAAAATTCGCGCATTATTTTTTTTATTCATAAGCCAGCTAGCTAAAAATGGTACGTATCATCAATAATAGAAAAGGAAAAGAATTGTGTGTGTTATCGTTTAGAATAAAATATTCGTCTACGTTAGAATATGTATTGTTT